>PVKU01007699.1:0-83567 GCA_004027475.1 Anoura caudifer | reverse complement strand
CCTACATCCAAGATTGCTCTATCCAGCAAAGCTGTCATTTAGAATGGAAGGGCAGATAAAGTGCTTCTCAGATAAGGTCAAGTTAAAGGAGTTCATCATCACCAAGCCCTTATTATATGAAATGTTAAAGGGACTTATCTAAGAAAAAGAAGATAAAAAATATGAACAGTAAAAAGACAGCAAACTCACAGGTATTAACCACCACACCTAAAACAAAAGCCAGCTAAGCAAACCACTACAACAGTAGCAGAAACACAGAAATGGAGATCACATGGAGGGTTAGCAACAGGGGAGTGGGAGGAGGAGAGAGGGGGACAAGGTACATAGAACAAGTAGCACAGATGATGAGTAGAAAATAGGGGGAGGGCAAGAATAGTGTGGGAAATGTAGCAGCTAAAGAACTTATGACACATGGACATGAACTAAAGGGGGGAATGTGGGTGGGAGGTGGTATGCAGGGTGGAGGGGAATGAAGGGGGGAAAATGGGACAACTGTAATAGCATAATCAATAAAATATAATTTCAAAAAATAAATAAAAATAGAAAACTCAGGCTGTTTTTCAGCCCCCTCTTGAGGCCTGAAAAAAAAAAAAAATAAAGTGTATGACTTGTTTATTTCTAGAATTCTACATTTACTATTTCAGACCACAGCTGATGGTGCAGACACCTGAAGAATAAGTGGGCCCAGCCTATGCTACTACAGAGGCCTTTGGGGAGAACGGAAGAAAACTATAGAGAATTTCCTGAGAACATCTAACACTCAGAAAAGGAAGCAGGGACTGAGCTATAGATTGTTCAAGGAAAAGACCTTAGCAGGCATACAAGGGCCTGAAAAAAGGAAGGTAGGGAGCCTCCTTGTCAGAGAACAGGGAGGCAGAGGAGGCACAGAAGCAAGTTGCCACAGGACATTTTCCTCCTCCAGAGACCCCGTCACTTGGCAGCATACCCTGCTATTTCTGGAGCCACACGTTCCACTCCGCCTTCCTCATGACCATCAGCCTCGTTTCCTTGGGCTCAGGCTCCAAGTGTGGCCTCGCTGCCTCCCAGGCTTTGTCAGTGCACCCTCAGGGCATTTGTTCATGTTGGCAGCGGGGCCCATGGAGGGCAAGCACCACATGGGACACGAAAACCTGAGGCTTCCAGGCCAGGAGACTCCTGGGGGCTTTCCTGCCTAGGGCCAGGATGAAGCTGTAAAGGCTTTGAATTTCATCACAGAGATGGATTTTCCATGATATTTTCAAGGAGAGTGTGCTCCTCCCTCCTCCCTCCTCCCTCCTCCCCAGGACCCATTCAATAGCTGCCCAAGTGCTGAAGCCGGTATGAGAGAGAAAGTGGCAGGGAGCAGCACAGAGGGAGCCTCACTGGGCAAGGGGCCCAGGACTGGGACGCAGCAGGCACTCCATCGACTGCTGCTCCTCCACCTAGAAAGGGAAGGTCTGAACGAGGGCCTCACTGCTCCATGTGCCATCTGTGCAGCAGCAGTTCAGGCTCCCCCTGGAGGATTTGTGAGAAATGCAGAAGTTCAAGCACCGTCTCAGAGCCAGGAACCAGAATCTGCATTTTAACAGGACCCTAGGTGATTTTTATGCACATTAAAGTTTAAGTAGCATAACATCTAGGTGGTTTTGTAGTGGGTGCTGTTGTTTCTGCCTGTCCAGCATGTGTTCCCTGTCTTCTGATAAAAGCACCCTGCCCTGACCAGTGTGGCTCAGTTGGTTGCAGCAGCATCAATCCATAAACTGAAAGGTCACAAGTTTGATTCCTGGTCAGGGCATGTTCCTAGGTTGTAAGTTAGGTCCCTGGTCGGGGAGCATATGAGAGGCAACCAATCAATGTTTCTCTCTTGCATCAATGTTTCTCTCTCTCCCCCTCCCTCCCTTCCTCTCTCTCTAAAATCAATATGTGAGAAGTTGTAGCCAAGATGGAGGCATAGGTAGATACACTGTGCCTCCTTGCACAACAAAAGAAGGAAACACCAATTTAAAAGCAAAAAAAAAAAAAAAAAACAACCAGAACTGCCAGAAAATTGAACTGTATGGAAGTCCAACAACCAAGGAGTTAAAGAAGAAACATTCATCCAGACCAGAGATAGGCAGCCAGGGTGGAGAGGACACAGGCAAAGTAGTGGCTGGCTGACCGAGCGGGCCAGGCAGCCGCTGCAGCAGCTGGCCCCAAGGTAGTCCCACATTTGTATGCAGATAAACTAGGAGGAACAACTGAAGAGTAAGACAGACCATACAACCCAGGGTTCCAGCTCAGGCAGGATAAGGCCTCAGAACCTCTGGCTGTAAAAATCTATGGGGGCTGTGGCAGTGGGAGAAACTACCAGTCTCTTGAAAGCAGAGCAAGAGTGCCAAACAACTGTCATTGTTTCCTTCTGACCCCTCCCCCACATACAGCGCCACAATGCGGTAACCTGGGTTGCCCTACCCTGGGGAATACCTAAGGCTGTGCCCCTTATAACATAACTGGTGTGCCAAGACAAAGAAATATGGCCCTAATGAAAGGACAGATCAAAACTCCAGAAAAAGAACTAAGTGACGGGAAGATAGCCAACCTATCAGATCCAGGGTTCAAAACACAGGTAATCGTAATTTGCGCCTGACTCTGTTCTCAGTGACGGTTGCCTGCTGTCAGTAAGCTGGTTCAGAAGGGTCACGAAAATTCTTACTGAGCAAGACATAAAAAAAAGACATAAAAAAATAAAAGACACACAAAAAAAAAACCCCACAGGTAATCAGGATGCTCACAGAACTGATTGAGTATGGCCACAGAATAAAGAAAGTAGTGAAGGCTGTACAAAAGGAAATAAAGCAAAATATACAGGGAACCACCAGTGAAGGGAAGGAAACTGGGACTGAGATCAATGATTTGGAACAAAAGGAAGAAATAAACATTCAACCAGAGCAGAATAAAGAAACAAGAATTCAAAAAAATGAAGACAGGCTTCGGAACCTCTGAGACAACTTTAAACATTCCAACATCTGAATCACAGGGGTGCCAGAAGGAGAAGAGGAAGTGCAAGAAATGGAAAACTTAATTTAAAAAAATAATGAAGGAGAGGCCCTGGCTGGTGTAGCTCAGTGGATTGAGCCCAGGCCTGCAAAACAAAGCATCGCCAGTTTGATTCCCAGTCAGGGCACATGCCTGGGTTGCAGGCCATATCCCCAATATGGGGTGTGCTAGAGGTAACCATACATTGATGTTTCACTTGCTCTCTTTCTCTCTCCCTTCCCATCTTTCTAAAATAAATAAATAAAATCTTTAAAAAATAGTAATAATGAAGGAGAACTTCCCCAATCTAGCAAAAGAAATAGACTTCCAGGAAGCCCAGGAAGCTCAGAGAGTCCCAAAGAAGTTGGACCCAAGGAAGCATACACCAAGGTACATCATAATTACATTACCCAAGATTAAAGACGAGGAGAATCTTAAAAGCAGCAAGAGAAAAGGAGACAGTTACCTACAAAGGAGTTCCCATAAGAGTATCAGCTGATTTCTCAAAAGAAACCTTGCAGGCAAGAAGGGGCTGGAGAGAAGTATTCAAAGTCATGAAAGGCAAGGCCTTACATCCAAGATTACTCTATCCAGCAAAGCTATCATCTAGAATGGAAAGGCAGATAACGTGCTTCCCAGATAAGGTCAAGTTTAAAGGAGTTGATCATCACCAAACCCTTATTATACGAAATGTTAAAATGTTAAAGGGACTTATCTAAGAAAAAAAGATCAAAACTATGAAGAGTAAAATGACAACAAACTCACAACTATCAACAATTAAACCTAAAAAAAAACGAAAATGAAAACAAACCAAGCAAACAACTAGAACAGGAACAGAATCACAGAAACGGAGATCACAAGGAGGGTTATCAGCGGGGAGGGGGAAGGGGGAGAGGGGGGAAAGCATAAAGGGAATAAGAAGCATAAATTGGTAGGTATAAAATAGACAAGGGGAGGTTAAGAATAGTATAGGAAATGGAGAAGCCAAAGAACTTATATGCACAATCCATGGACATGAACTAAGGAGGAGGAATGCTGGAGGGAGTTGGGGTATAGGGGGGAGGGGCAGAAAGGGGAGAAAAAAAGAATAGGACAACTGTAAAAGGATAATCAATAAAATATACTTAAAATCAATAAAATAAAATAAATAAGCATGTCCTCAGGTGAGGATAAAAAAAAAAGCACCCTCATTTCCTTTTGGTAAATCCTCCCTTCTGAAACCCTAATCCAAGTGCTCATGTGAAGCAGAGACCAGGGCTGGGTGGAGCACATGACCCAGGCCTGGCCAAGCTGAGTATTAGACCCCTCTGGCCCACAGTGAATGGGTAACTGGTTCAGGGGAGTCAGAGTCATACAATAGCAGGAGACAGGATGTAAGCTGGGAGCTGCTGCTGGCCATCGTGTCACCACACAGAGAAACATGGGAAAAAGCATAGTTGGAAGATGGGAAAGAGCCTGCTACATTGTGTGAGCACCTGGATCGATCCAGCCATGCCTGAATGGAGGAATTCACTGGCGAGTAAGAGAGTTGGAATTCATGCTGCTCTGTTGGTCTGCTCTGAATCATAAACATGAGAAACAGCTCCAATGTTCAAGGAGGAACACTCACGTGCCATTCTCTCTTCTGAAGCTTTCCCATCCTCCCTTCCCCTAGCTCATCCTTCTCCATTCCCAGGAGCTTAGCACACCTGCTCACCTTACCAAGATGGCAGGAGACAGGTTTGCAGTAGGCATGAAGGCACTTAATCAGCAAGTCCTCACTGAGTATTGACTGCATACATGTCAAGATATAAAAAATTTTTAAACCAATGCCCTGGCCTGTCAAGGAGTTTACACAGCACACATAATGGAAGAAGGTGTTTATGAAGCAACACGTGACAAAATTAATATGATCCAGAAGGAGTTTCTAAATGCTGAGTGGGTACCAGAGAGGGGAATAAATTGTCCCTCCATCTGGCAGGTTCCCCTGCCACAGCTCCAGGGAGACGCCTCTGCCACCACTGGGAGAAGGAGGGGCAGCCCTGCCCACACTACGACGCCCACCTCCCCATTGAGAGCACCAGCTGACAGGTTCCAACCCAGCCCCCAGGCATGTCAGCTCCCTGCCTCCCACCTTCACACCCTCTCAAGGATGATTCCCAAGCTCCTGGCTGGCTCCCTGCCTGGCATGCTGCTCTACCCCAAGTGGGTGTTTCTAAGCAGCTGCTCTCTCCCACCCACTTGCAGTACCCAGACTTGGGTAGACCTCTGCTGTATCAACCACAGACCAGGGCAAAATTTAAAAGCCCCAACATCCAAACACCCCTGTTCCAGTTTGCCAGCCCAAGGCCAGCTTCTTTCATACTCAGCCGCACCCAGGCCAGCGTCCTGCTCAGAGTATCTGTGTGTATCTGCTGCCCTTCTCTTAGATTGTACTAAGAGGTATGTGTTAAAGCTTACTGTCAACTAGAGGGGAAAAAAAGATCAAGGCTGGGACTGCCCTGCCTGGCTGCGCAGGTTGTGCAACATGTAAATGGCTCCCTCCAGAGGTAGGAGAGTTCTAAAGACACCGACAAAGGCAGGTTTGGGGTGGGGAGTAAATCTACCTCATTTGATATGTTCTTCCCAGATTTATTTGATCTCTCCCAAATAATAGTGCTCAACACTCTGGATCATGCAAGGTCACCATGAAGGCCAAAGCTTCATGGGTTGTTCCATTTATTGTCCTCACTGCAAGGGTTTGCAAACTCAGAAGGAGGAAAATAAAAGGAAGGTAGCCCCGTGCTTCACATGTTCACTTGTGAGCTTTCCCGGGGGCAGTTTAAGCTGCCACCCACAACAGGAAACCAGATACAACAGTGGAGGGAGAGCAAAGCCTTTGCTGTAATAATTGTAATGAACTTACTTCTCAGGCCTTTAAGAGAAGCCAACCCCACAGTAAATTGCTGGAAGGCCAATCCCTTCACTGCCAATTTAACGCTAAGAGCTGACGACTTTCATCAAATCTGACAGCTTTTGGTAAACGACGGCTCTGTTGATTAGGCCACTGTCCACCCACGTATTACAAGGCCGAGGAAGCCATAAATCTTAATCCAAGGATAGCAGCAGAAAGATCTAAGGCCAAGACATGGCAGGGTGGGGGGCAGGGAGGACAGTACCAACCAGAGCCCATTTATCACCACAAGACATTCCACAGTGCAGGTGGCAGCTCAGAGAAGCCCAAAAAAGCAACACCATTCACCTCCCTAGATCCCCCAGAATTGCAGAGTTCCAAGAAGAGTTTCACAGGTAGAGCTGGTCAGCCAGTGTTTAGCTGACTCTGTGACTTTGTAACCCAGGGATCCTCAGGCCAGTGAGCCTGAGGCAGCCCCTCCCATCAAGGGTAGCTCTACCCAAAGGGCTTTCTAGTTTCTGGGCAAGACCCTAAGAAGGAAAATCTACTGTACTGGAAGAGCCAAAGGAACTGGGCTTGGTCAGTGGGAAGGGGCTGTGTGAATCAAGAGAGTTTAGGGGAGACACAGAAAAAATGGCAAGAGCACAGGTTAGAGAGTGCAGGGATGCAACGGCGGGGCAGAGGGGAGACGGGACAGTGGAGAGTGGACGGACCGCAGGGCTCCCTGTGTACTGTGACCGCTGTGCCCCTGCCAACCTGGCCAGCATAAATGCACTAGATGACTGGCCCCACCTGCCCCTTCTGCTGGGCATAGGAGTAACCAAAGGACAGGGGCAGGGCTGTGACCCCTCTCCTGATGGGGTAGCTACAGAGAACTGGCCAGCAGAGACTTTGCCACCTTGACAACTCTGCCTAGCCCTGGCTGCCTCCAAGGAGAGTGGAGACCATTCAAAAGGGTAGAGAGGCTGCCTTCATCTCTCTCCTACACACACCATAATCCATCCCCAAGTACTTTCAATCATGGAGAAACTTGCTTCTTAACTCTACTACTCGTAGCCAAAGGAAACTGCAATCCAGTCTCTCTTTCTCAGGACAATAACAGCGCAGTTGGCGCATGGTATCCGTTTACCATCTTGTGTGCACCCTCCTCGACGGAGGCGAGGGGGCCCACCCCCACTCAGTGAACAGCTCCAGGGCAGGCAGGCTTTGGATCGTCAGACCTGGCCCCCACCTCCAGTCCCAGCCGGCCCAGGGAGTAGTGGCGTCCTGTCCAGGCTGAGCCAGAATCCAGGCCATGACCCCAGTAACAGAGATGGGCTAAGAGAATCAGATGGTCTCTCCCTTGGAAAATGACAACAGACAAGTACTGAGGGAATGAAAAACCGACATAGAGAAGGCCTGATGGGTCAGGAAAGCCAAAGTGATCACAAAAGCTGGGGGTAGGGCTCAGGGGTGCAAGGTGGAGACTAGGGAAGGCTGGTAGAGAAAAAAAGGCTGAATTGGGTTCACAGAAAGCCCTGTTTCAAAATCTTCCCAGCTGGTCCTCCACAGCCACCTGGCCCTATCAGCAGCCCTTCTACACCTAGCAGCTGCACATTTTTCTCAAACATGAGCCCAAACATGTCACTCTCCTATCAAAAACCCTCCAGGGAACTCCTCATATTTAAAATAAGATGGCAACTCCTTCTAGGGATCTCCCAGGCACAGTGTGATCCAAACCCTCAACCCGTGACCCCCATACCCTCGCACCCGCCCTCTCCACCTCTGTGCACAGGCCAGCCCGGCCTCCTTCCAGCCCCATTCTACTTCCTATCGCCCTCACTGCTCCCTTCACTGGGAGGCTCTCCCTGCCAGCCTCCCTGGAGGCGCTCCATCTCATCTTCAGGTGTCAGTCTATAGGCGGCCCCTGGGGAAGCTTTTGGCCCCTCTAGAGCAACTCTTTCCACAGACACTGTCCATCTCATTCTACTCTTTCCTGTCCTCCATGGCATTTGTTTCTTTGCTTGCTTTTGGTCCTTGGCCTGTCCACTCATGCCCTGTAAATGTAAGGTCCCAGAGAGTGGGCCTGGCCTGCTGCACTCACTGCGCTGACCACAGCACGCACATGCCCAAATTTCAGTAGATGCTCTATACACAGTCACAGGATGAACAGACAACTGAATGGGTGAAGAGTAAAGAGCCCTGATGTCTCCAGGCAGACCGCCCTCGGCATCTGCTCCTGCACCAATAACAATAGCTGTGTGTTTACTGACGGCTCCCTCTGCACTGCTGGGCACTGCTTGAAACCCTCATCAGATATCAGCTCGTTCAATCCTCATTACCTACCCTATGAGACAGACACCATTATCACTTGAAAAAATGGGCACTGAGAGGCTTAGCAGCTCATCTAGGACCATACAACCAGGCAATGGTGCAGCTAAGGCTTAAACCCTGGTGTCTTGCCCGAGTCTGTGCTCTTGACCACTTCTCTGGACTTGTCTGTCACCTGCTGCCACACGGTCCTACCTAAAGCGAGAGCAGATGGCCCCTGCTGATGGACCACCCATGATACCCTATGAACACATCCTTCCCAGAAGCCCTGGAAGGTATTATTGATGATGATCCCAAAGCTCAGAGAGGTCACATTGCAGCTCCAGGGCACACAGCTAGTAAGGAGTTTGTCTGACACCAAAGCCCTTTGCCTTCTATTCCCAGTGGGACATAGCAGGTTGAAATGTCCCAAAGAGCCAGATGGGAAATGGAAAGGTGTACGAGAAATAGCAGCAGAGCAGTAACAAACTGCAAGTGCCGCTGGGCCTCGGCTCTGGGACACACGGGAGTGGTGGGGACTGCAGCAAACAGGTGGGCTTGTGCCCTAACCGGGGAGACTGCTTCTGGGCTCCCTCTAGTGGCTGCCTGATGGGAGGGCAGCCCAGCCTGGGGGTCAGATCTTTCCATTTTTCTAGAGAAGCAGAAACAGAACTTCTTAAATAGTATATAAAATCTTTTGCATTTAAATGTTAGCAAGTGACTAAGTCTTTTTAAACTGCATGAGTTTGAAAAACATTATCTGGGGGCAAGTTTGGGCCACAGGCTGGTTCACCCTGGATCCACCAGGCTGGTGCTCCACGTATGCGCAAACAGCTGCACGGCTTCCTCCCAGGTTAGCAGTTCCCGCCACCCGCACAACAGGGCCTTCCAGGCCAGGAACAGAGCTTTATCTGAATGTTTGTTTTTAACCCCAGAGCCTCACCCAGGGCCTGGCCCATGGCAATGTTTGCTCAATTAATGGACGATTTCTTTCATGATGCGGCTTCTAGTCCGCTCATCACCGCTGAAGGCTCCCCAGTTCCTCTAGATCTCTGAGGGGTGGGCCCAAAGGACTGTGTGAGGGTGGGGTGGTTGATCTGGTCAGAAATGGTGGGGGGTGGGATGACACCCAGTAGCCATTCCACTGTCCTCCTAAGATGCCTTCCTGTTCAGTAGAGGCCCGAAAGCTGGACGCCACACTTCCCCAGACTCCCTTTCAGCTGGGGCTCTGAATATGACTCAGGCAAGCCCACCAGACAGCCTCACACAAGGCAGGGAAAGCAGAGTGAGCTGGAGGCTGTTTCTGTGCTCAGCAGAGGTGGAGGGAATGGGTTTTTCAGCAATGTCCCACCTTGGCTAGACAGGGTCTTTCTTCACAGAGCTGCCCTTAGCAAGCAGTGTCACTCTGAGGCCAACCATGTGGCAGTAGCTTCTTCATTCCTGACGCTGACCTTCTCTGTGTCCCAGGCAGCAGCTTTTCTGGCAGGCCCCTGAGAAGACGCTAGAGCCATCCCTGGAGGTCCAGCTCAGGGCCCATCCCCTGCCAGCCCAAAGATTTGGTAAGCACGAGATTCCCTGCATTACATTCATTCCAGATGAAAATGGCCTGAGTGCTGTCAATTGTTAGGCGCTGGCTGGCCGCTGACTGGTATGGTACAGAAGGACAATCACAGCATTCATGGTATCAGGAAGCCAGGAAATTTGTCATGATTAGGCCCTGTGATGTGTGGGACCACAGGGAGAGACTGAGGACGGATGCTAATCAATCTCGGGCCAACTCTTAAATTGCACAGATTCTGGGGCAGCCATTAAGTTGCAGTCTAAAAAGCAAGTATGGCTCCAGATAACAGGGGGCACTCAGAACAGCTCGAAGAATGGTGTAAAGGGAGAAGTGGAGAATGGCCTCATTAATGAGAAATTAACATTCATTGCTGGAGACAAAGGAGGCCTCCAGGCTCTGAGCCCAGCAGGCCTTGCTCACTGGCACTGGAGCTAGCTAGCAGGAGCACCCTTCCCCATTCAATCAGACACCCACAAATGTCTCTGCGGAGAAGTGCAGGGCCATTGGATTTGGAGTCACAGGTCCAGGGTTGAAACCTCAGCCTACCCTTCTCCCTTGGTAGCTGTGTGACTCTGAGCAAGTCATCTTACCTCTCTGGGCCTCAATTTCTTCAGCAGCACAATGAAGATATTTACAGACCTACAGCATTATTACAAAGTTGGTCCGATAAAGTATCTGTAAGTATTTACTTGTAGACCCATACATATGGTGCAGTGCAAAATGTTATAAACAGCACTTTCCCAACTTGGTGAGCACAGGATTAAAAAGCATGTATACCACCACTTAAGCCTCACCTCAGACCAAAAGAGTCAAAATCTCAGGAGGTGGAGCCTGAGTATCAGTATTTTAAAAACCTTCCTGACAATTTGGACGTGCGACAATTTGGGGTCGGTTGCAATGTACAGGTCCCTGGTGAGGTGTGAGTAATTGCCAGGTAAGGTATATAGACTATACCCGCAGGAATACTGAGCTCAGGGTCAAAGATCTCAGTTTGAGTCTTGCTTCTGCCACTTCTTGGCAGTTGACCTTGGAAAGCTCACTTAACTTTTTCTGAGCATTTGTCTCCTCAGCTCCTTTGAAAGAGGAAGGACGTTGGAAGTTACCCTGTAGGTCTGCTGTGAGGGCAAAGGGAAGGGGGCACACAGGAGCTGAGCCCATGCCTGGCACCCAGTAGGGGCTCAGAAATGCAAGATGCTGGCTGCACCAGCATCAGCAGCAATCAAAGCTGCATCTCAGGTCTGTGGGGCAGGTGCTGTCTTATTCACCCACCGCATCCCTGGCATCTAAGACCATGCCCGGCACATAGTAGGTACTCAATAAAAAACAGCTACATGAATGCATCATCATGAAAGGGCTGTTTGACCTGTGACACTCCAGAAGAGAAGATCACATGGAGAGGCTGGAGAATCCCACAGGCTCCTCCGTTCTCCAGAGCCAGAGCCACATGCGGAGCAGACACCACTGCAGGGCCCCGCCATACCCACCACTGCCCATGGAGATCCCAGATGCCCTGACTACATTTCTGTCCTCACAATAACCCCACTCCTCATTCTAGAGTTTGAGATGGGGCCACGGTCTTGACTCTGCCCGCGTTTCCAGACCTGGTGCCATCCGCGGCGCTGGACTTTGCTGGGGGCTGTGCGTGAATTGCGTCTTAAAGCTTCTTCAGCTTCTCGAAACAGGGTTCTTCGTCCACCATCTGCACCAGAGATGAGGGAGGAGACTTGGTGAGGCACCGATGACAAGCTCACACCAATGGCAATTTCCTAACTTACATTTAAATACACATCAGTATGTCCACAATTCCGTATGGGAAGTTACTCACCGCAGCACCATTTGTAGCAACAAAGCATTAGAAAACAAGCTATGTGCCCAGCAAAACTGGAATGACAGTGATATCTATAATAATGTACAGCTAAATGGAGCGGGTTGACATAGAAAAGGAGCAATCTCCAAGGGACAGGACAATATGCACCACAGGCCAGCGTTTGTGTAAGAGAAGAAGGAAGGGACAGATTTGTTTTGAATGAGCAACTTGCCTGCTGGTGGCCCAAGCACAGAAACTGATGTTGTTTGTCCCTCCCTGAAGTCTGGACTCAGAAAGGCCCACTTCTCCCGACTGGCAGCAGGCCAAGGATTCCGCCAGTAGGAAAGCTGGGAGCGCTGTCCCCTTTTTCCTCTTTGCCCGGGGGGCTAGGAAGCTCCTGCTAACTGCCTGCTGAACCACAGTGACTCTCCTGGGGAAGGTTTTGGACCATTACCTTCTCCTTCTATCACCCTGTTGTTTTGACTTTCAGTGCCTATTAATGGCTTGGGATTTTACCATACCTGCGGTAAGAACACAAATTAAGATTATTGTGTGCTAGAAACTTTACATTTCTTATGCCATTTAATCTTCCTGTAAGCCTGCAAGGTGGGCATAATGATTCCCATTTTATAGAGGAAGAAACTAAGGGTCAGAGACGATCCATTTGCCAGGGGTCTCAGAGCCAGAAAGTGGCAAAACAGTGTTCAAAAACAGCTTTGCCTCATTCCAACTCATCTTCTGGTAACTCAAAGCACACTGGCCTTTCAGGCAAAGCCACTCACTCTGAAGGGCACTCTGACACCCTAAGGACAGGCACCCGCATTAGTCCCATTTTAAAAAGGGAGAAACAAAGGCACAGAGAGACAGAATGGCTTCCCCAAAGTAGCACGGCCAGTTGGGACCTGCCTGCATGTACTCTGCCACTTCATTCATTCAACCACCAAATCATTTTGGTAACTATGTTGGGCCTGCCACTGGGTTGGATTCTTTCTACTCTACTTCACAGACTTTCTGTGCTTTCCTTATAGGACACATAAAAACCATTTAAAGTGTGTAGAATATGGACTAACTAAATTCAAAAATGAATAGTGGAATCAAAACAGTGATTAGGTACTGAAAACAAGACATATCAAGCGAAAATCAGGTATAATCAAAATTATCCTAGACATTTCTTCAAATTAAGGCACTTGAGACCCAGGAAATGTAAAAGCCAGGAAATTACTGCTCTGACCTTTGCCCTGGGGCAGTAGAGGCCAAAACTAGTCTTAAAAGACATAAAAAAGGATTTCTCTCTCTCACTCATATGCTCTCTCTTTCCGGCCAAGTGGGTATTGTTAACCTGTAGAGGTTACCTGTTTGCTGATGAGTTTACGTGCACAGGATGTGGCCCTGCGGTTCCTAATCAGTTAACCGAACTGTAGCTTAGCCAGAAAGGACCTGCACTCACCCTGTGTCCCCTCGGCCTGCGAGGCACTTCTGGAGAAGTCGGAGTGGACAGCTTTCCGCGGCAATGTCTTCACTTCGGAATTGGCCCCGTTGACATAGACAGAGAAGCCCTGCTCCAAGTGCTCCAGTCTCAACTGCACGGGGTCCTTGGTTTGCAGATGCTTCAATATTCTGAAAGAGAAGTGACTGCTTGATCTTCATCATGCGAGCTGGGCCACCGCCCACCCCTGCATGGGGAACTGCTGCTCTGGGTGGTGGGCCCAGTTGTTCGTCCACAGCCCCTAAGAAGCCCATCACACACAGAGGGCAGCAGCAAGGGGAAGGCTGTTTCAAGTCCTGCAGGGCTGTTTCTGATTTTATTATGAGGCTCAGCCGCACATTAGCAAAACATGAAGGCGCACACACCAGCCCTGCAGTGGCCAAGACAGAAAGCGGGCACATGCTGGAGAGCCAGGCCCGGTCCCAATGCCGTGTAACTCCACTTGCTGTGGGTGGTGCACTTGGTTCAGCATGGAAGCAAAATGGTTTGAGGGCTGAGCCTTTGTAAGAGAGATTTCACATAGCACACCGGCAAATCAGGCACCCTCAGTAGACCAGCAGACTGAGTTTTTGCTTCAGTAAATAAAGGTGCTCTCACTCACCCTGTTAGCTCAACTGTCATTATTTCCTATTCAGATGCAGTTAAAAATATATCAGCGCAGGTTCTGTTAAGATTAATGATGTGATTATCACGCCCCTATGCTAAAGGGTCTGGGCCTGAGCATGGCCAGGCGTCCGGCTCTGCTTCCCCGAAAGCCCCACCTCACACTCGGGCTTGGTCCTTTCCCCATTCGTGCACTGCCGCAAACGGCGTGTAGTGTCCTCTTCGGCCCCCCAGAGCTACTCGCATCTCAACCAAACCCGCCGGTATTATCACAAATCCCTGTGCACACCCCCATAACTAGGCTTACTTACATGCAGAATGAAACACAGACAACTAACATGGCAGCAGGTGTGCATCCTCCCTCCTCAGTGATTAATTCCTGCCACACTGGCAAAATGTACACTTTAGAAAATGATAGAAATCACATAGACCAGGGGTGTCAAACTCATTTTCACCAGGCGCCACACCAGCCTCACAGTTGCCTTCAAAGGGCCGAATGTAACTTTAGGACTGTGTAAGTGTAACTACTCCTTAACAGGTAAGTGAGAGCTCAGCCACCGGGCGGAAACAAGGTGCTGGGCGGCCCGCAGGCCTGTGTTTGCCACCTGTGACATAGGGTGTGTACCACACACCAAACTCTGTCCTAAATGCTTTCTATTAACACTCAAGTCGCACTATTCTTGGTAGCTACATTCTATAAAGTTGCTGCAAACACTGAATTAGTGAACGGTGAATTACAGCTCCTAGGGGAAAATACAGGATTTGGTTCCTGCGAGCCTTTGGTTACGACGTTCTCCCCAGCTGACCGAAACATAATCTCACTTCATGTATGTTTCTGTAGAAAGCCCCCTTGTTTAGTACAGAGTTGATTCATTTACACTGAACTCACAGCGAGCAGCACTCTAACTTACTCCTGAAGGAAGCTCACCTAAACTGTGTATTTTCCCTGTAAGAAACACCACAGCCTTCTCATACTCAGCAACACTAGAGAGCACTTCAGCACTATGCCTGTGGCCTGGTTAAACAGCAGGATCACCAACGGAAAGCACAAGAATGTGGAAAACATGGCCCTAAGTACAGCACAAAAAGGACCCTGGTTACAGTGTGAGAGCTGACACAAGAAGGCAGTGTCGCCTTCTGCACCTCAGCTGAGAACATGCAGGCAATGGACATCTTTGTCCCTCTGTAAATGCCTCTGAACGACTGTGAGAGCACTGCAGGTATCAATTTTGGAATTACAGATACATTTTAGTGAGCAGATGAATTCACAAATATGAAATAATGTGAGTAATGAGGATTGCCATTAATCACCACAACCATCTATGGGGTAACTGCATTTATTATCCCCATTTAATAGATAAGCAGACTGAGGCAGAGACAGGTTAAGTAACTGGCCCAAAGTCACACAGCTAGCATGGTGGCAGGGCTACAATGCAAATTTAAGCAATTTGGCTGCAGAATCTTCACCACAACAAAGACAACTTCTAAAGCTACTGAGATGATGTTGAAACTGGCAAACTTAGGCATTGCTGGTAACTCACAGAAACTTCTCGGAAGTAAAATAAAAATATAGAAAATGCCACATGCTTGGTCTTTGCCCTCAGCACATTCCAGCAAATTGTTCCTGATCAGTCATAATGAAACCTTGAAAGCAACCCACACGTCCAACGGCAGGAAAGGAGAAGCCGGGCTCTCACACAGCTGCTGCAATGGTAAAGAATCTGCCGAAACATAGGGTGTTGCTTAGGATCTGTTCAGTGGGGGGAGGGGGGATGAAAATGCCAGAATAAAAACGGTGCACATGTGGTGAGTGCAAAGTTGGAAAAAAAGTGTGTTTGTGGACCCCAAATGGAAGGTGATAAATGTAAAAATTCAATCAGTTGCTGAGGTAGGGTAGTGGCATTATGGGTGATTTCTTTGTTTTTAAGCAGTTTCTTAAGCAGTTGCTACATCTATCTTTTCAAAGACAGTGGCAGGAACATTTATTACAGACGGCTTATCTCTTGCCAACTTCAGAAGCCTGGGAGATGCCTGATTGTGGGGCAAGACCACGAAACAGAAGGAAAATATCAGTAACTAGGAGACAATTTCCAAACAGCAACAGCGACTATAGCTGGAACAAACAGCCACAGGGCTCCCTCCAGGGCACCACCAATCTCTGGAGAGAGCGGGGAGAGGACCACTGGCAGGGAGCCCAGGCCCAGCAAGGCCCCAACATGGGAGGAGGGCTCAGAATCTGACCGCCTGGCAGAGAGTGCCTGCCTCAGGTTTCCTCTGGAGACCGCCCTGTCTCCCGATGCTACCTTAATGGTCATGGTGGCATCCAAGTCTCCAGAATCTGGAGCTGGCACCCCACGTGGGCCTCCTTTTAAGCAGGATAATTTATAAAAATGTGGATTTATGAAGCTGATAAATGAGGAGATAATTATTCAAACTGTGAAAGGAATCGCTAAAGGAACTCTCTGCCGAAGCTGAGTACATCAGTAACATTCACGTGGCATCAAAGAAAAGTGGTTTTTAAAAAAAATGATAGCCTGCTTTGCATAAAAAGCGGCCCTGTGTGAAGGGGATTCAGAAACATTAGACTGAGGCCCTTCCTATCGCAGATGAAGATGGAGCCGCTGCCCCTCTGCCAGTCCACGCTGTTCTCACGGGGTTGGTCTGTTTGTAGCACTGGCGCCTCTTCACAGCGCCGTGGAGTACCTGTGAGCCCCTCCTTTCTCCCTTCCCACCCTCAGAACCTGAGCCCCTGGGCACGGAGGTCCACACTGAGCATGAGGAGCAGCGAGGAACACTCTTGAGACCTATTTCTGGAACAAGTGGCCCCTAGTAACTCCGGGTCTAGTGAGGAGAGAAGGTTCAGAAGCACGTCCTGATACAGACACCACGTATCTAATGCACGGAGTGGTCATCATCTCTATTTTAGCCCACATTGACCTCATTTGTACAAGAGCTTTTTTGGACAGAGGAAGTGGAAACACCAGGAATTAGCACCCAGAGTGTCATGAGGTAGTGATGGAGAACATGACACGCTCGTGGCTGGGTTGGTCAGAGCACAAGCAGGGCCCAGGTGTGAGAGGGCTTAGCCAAGCTCAGAGATCGGGCAGTGCTTTGCTCATGAGCCTGACTGTGACTGGGTTCAAGACTGAACATTCCCGGTCTCTAAGCACAGAGGTCACTGTGTGGCTGTGGACCAGCCACATGGCTCCTTGGACCTCAGTTTCCCAAAGGGTCAACTGAGGGTTCTCTAAGGGTCGGGCATTCAAGGGCTCTCTGGATGTCAGCTCAGGGAGAAGGCATGTTTGATATTAAATGATGAAGATGATGATGAAGAAATCAAGCTTGTGTGGGGTGGACTTATCAGGGACCCTCAAGTACCTTGTCTCGCCGAACCCTTCTTGGCCCCACGATCCAAGTCCCACCACTGGCCTGTCTTGTAGGTGAGCATGCCCAAAGCCCAGGAGCCAAGGAAGCGGCCAGCATTTAACTTCCGGTCGGCAAGGCTCCAGGCCTGTCTCCCAGCCACCATTCTGGTCTCTCCTGTCCCCTTACCAGGTGTCACCACAGGTGCCCTGAGCAAGGAGAGTTTGGGGAGGGAGCAGTGACTCCCAGCTGGGGGTGTCTGGAGGTGGTGGCACTGGACTCCAGCCTTAAAGAATGGGGGAGCAGAGAGCAATGGTGCCAACACCCTGCCACTTCTTCCAGAACCTGGGCCACCCAGGGGCTCTGGCATTGATTCTCTAGGGTGTCACCACCCAGTCCTTGCAGGTGGAGGTGGCTAGTGTGGAGGACGAACCTCCCTACTGGGAGGCTCTGCCATTTCCCCAGCATGCATGGCCTGGGGTGAGTCCCCAGGTTTCCTCCACTGTAAAATGAGGCCAGAATGCCTACACGTCTCCGGGTTGTCACGGGGATGGAATGGAGACCAGGCTGAAGCTCCCGCTCAGAGACCAGCCCATGGAGGCTCCCACTGGATACTGATTCTCCCCTTCCTTCTTTTTGCCTGAATTTCCTTTTGAGGCAGTAGGCTCACCTCTCATATGAGTATATTTTCCTATAAGTTTCCCTCAAAGACCTTTCTCAAAAAGCAAATTATACAACTGCTGGATTCCTGCATCTGGCCCACCCTCTACAGTTGAGAGGTGAGTGCTGCAGCCCCTTGGCTGTTGGCTCTTCAGTCCCTTCTCATATCTCAGAGCTGTGATCGCTCAGCTTGCTCTCGTGAGTCCCATTGGGCACAATTACATCTTTCAGAACCACCAGGCACCCTCTGGGAGAGTCTGTGCAGAGTAAACTGGGACACCACATCTCCCAACTTCCCCAGGAGCACAGGGTCACTTTCTGCTCCTTCTGGCACACTTATAGGTGGCCTGATGCTCACTTGCCAAAGCCTGGGGAGTTCCTCCAGGGCAAGGGCTATATGGTGGACACCTGTTCTTTCTGCCTGCCTGGCACCTGCCCCCCCATCTTCCAATCACAGCCCTATAGATTCCCTACTTTCTCCATGTAGTTCCCTACTTAACCCAGTCCTTACTCTGCGTGGTTTGGGTGAGACTCATTCCACCTCCAACTTAATGGGTGGCCAACGAGTGGCCCTTCAGACCATGTCACCTGACCGGACAAAGGAGATGATTAGCTCAGGAATGAAATGGGGCCCCAGCCTGACCAATGTGAGCCCTTATCAGCACTTTTGCTGGAACCATTAGGAAAGGAGTACTCCCTTCCCCTCTAGGTAGGATATAAATGTGGGGTTTCCAGGAGCTGCCTTGGCCCCCGTGAGGGAAGCACCTGCCTGAGATGACTCCAACATGGGAAAACAGAGCTAAGAGATGGAGAGTGACTGATTTTGGTGACATAATCTGAGTGCCTGGATCCAACTATGCCTAAAGCCAGACAACATCTAGCATTTTTTATTCCATGAGCAAGTTTCCTTGCTGCTTAGAGTTCATTCCCCCTGGGCTTCTGTACCTTCCAGTAAGGACCACTGATACAGTCTGCATCTCCCTCATCACAGTGCTCCTCACACCAGTGGTGATGCTGGGCACTGAGAAGGAATTCAGTGAACTCCTACTGAATGAATAAAAGAGTAACATCACCCAGCATCTTGTGGGCAGCTGTGTTCTGGGCAGGTGTCTCCCGAGAACTCACCCCAGTGCCTGCACACCCCTTCTCTCGTCCCAAGGCAACCTAGACAGCAGCCTGTTCTCATCTCCCTCTGGGCACAGTGTAAAGCTCAGAGGCTGCTTTCTTACCCAGCCCTCTAACTCAATTTCCAAGTAAACTGCAGTTTATTCCTGCACATTCCCTCCATACTGAACTGGCTACCCTGGCAGGTTTCTCTCCTCTTAATTATTTATGACAAAGTCAAACAAAACAGAGTTAAGAAAGTACAGCCCAGCTCCACCACTTCCTGGTTGCACGACCTTGGGCAAACCACCCACGGCTCTGGGCCTCCGCTTCCTCGCCTGTCGGGTGGGTGCGGCAACAGCATCTGCCCATCGGTCAGGCACCGTGCAGGTAAAATGAAATGACAATGGGAGCAAGGCGCCTGGCAGGTGGCTGGCGCTGCAGAAAAGGTGCACTCCCCTTCCACATATGTGTCCACCTGGAGGTGTTTCTCTTTGGCTCCACCTTCTGATTTCCCGTCACCAAGCCAGCTCCCTGTTGGTGACAGCACCTCCCCCAAATCTTATGGCAACTCAGGTTTGACGTATTTTTAATTGCCTTTGTGCCACAACCCTGTCACTGGATATTCTCCTACACACTGTATCAGCTGGTATTTCTTTGATCATGCACTTATTGATCCTCCGATTAATACGAAGCAAATTGTTCCTATGACACGCTCCTCCCAGAGAAGTCACTTTTATTTAATTAAACAATCACCCAGGTGTTGGGAGCACCATCCAGCCTGCCAGAAACGGAATAAAAATCAATGTGCCACAAGGTATTAATGGTAATTAAAAACCCACATTGGGCCAGTCAGCACAGCCTTCTACTATTCTGGTTGGAGGTCGCTCCTGGGTTGGAGGGAGATGGGCAGAGTGCAGCTGGGCACCAAGGACAGTGCCTTCCAGCAAAGGAGGCATTTCTGGCTGGTCCCAGAGAGCTATCTATTCAGAAGTTTTCCACAGGGGGAGATATAGCCTCTCACTAGGGAGTGTCTGGAAATGTGAACGGGTGCCATTGTCATAGATAATGGGGGTCTTAGTGGACTGTAGCAAAGGGGCCAGTGGACAGGAACACTAAGCCCCTACAACACATGGGACTATCTTGCACATAAAAACTTGTCCCATGCAGCCTGCCACCAGGGCCCCAGGTGACAAGAAATGGGAGTTCAGCTAGTCAGAGAAGAGCTGAATCCACATTCAGGATGACAACCCCTGGGCCATCTGTCCTGCAAGACCCCTAGCTCATTCCCGTGACACAATGGCCCAAACTGGCACCCAATCCTTCCCTCTCGGCAGGTCTGCTTTAAGGGCCTGCAGCGTTCTTCCATTTGTTTTGCGCTTTCGTTTGAATTCATTGTTAACACTTTAAAACACAGGAGGTTTCACAACACAAACCCAGATTTCTAACTTCACTGGCAACCCTGGAGGACAGGAACCCCTGAACCTGTGTTCCCACAAGCAACTCGCCTGAGCCAAGCACTGGAATGTGAAAATTCCAGGCGCCCACTCTCCCCACTGAGCCAGCTTCCCAAACTGCCTCGCCCCTCCTAGCATGTGAGTTTGCAGAGCGGGCTTACCGCAAGGCTCCAGGCCCAAAGGCGAACACACTGAACTAAACTGAACTTGGGCCACCTTGCAGATTTTTGCAGCACTGATGCCTCTCTCAAACCAGACCCCCTGTTTTGACTGTGGTCACTAAACACTGCCTCCATCCACTACCAGCTCTTTCAAGAACCAACGCTCTGGAGTCAAAATCCATACCAACTTAACTTTAAATGACATGTGGACCAACTTCAAACACAAATGTAAAATGATACTCCACCTTTACAAAACAAGGCATGATTACAGCTCAGATTTCAAAGGACTAGCACAGCCTGTAAGATCACAGACTGGGCTATTCAGGTGATTAAGGCACAGGACCTGCCAAATTCTAGCTTTTCATGACAAGCCCACCTTCTTCCAGAACAGAAACAGGGAGGCAAGAGGTGGGCAGCACTTACACATGGAACAGTTAGCTACAGCTCAATCAAAAGATGCAATTAAATCAGTGAATGGAGAAATAGGAGCTGGCATTGCAGATGATATTCCCAGCCTCTGAGCGGAGGTGACTACATCCCATTCCTACGTGAACCAGAGCCTGCATGCTGTTAATAAATCTAAATAGGGTTTTTATTTGGCTAATATTAAGAGCTGCTGGCGAGTGGCTTCATCTTACCGGTTCCTCTGCTGAAGCAGTATTAAATACTCATCATGTTTCTCATCAAAGTCTGTCACCATGTCCTTAGTGTAACCCTGAAACGAAGAAACAGAGCAGTGTGATACCGGAACGCAGGGAGGCACTTACTGAGGCCCAGACAGCACGCGCAGCACGGGAGGCAGAGAGGCAGAAGCTGACCTTGACGTAGGCTCGCCTCCCTAGGCCCGTCACTCTGGAGCCCCAGAGCCCCAGAGACTGTCTGATGGCCCAGTGGGTCTTAAACACACACAACTAATGATCCACAAAAAGAAGGGCAAGTCCCCAGCAGGACTGTTCATTCCTCCCATGCCCTACAAAATCAAGGGCTTGAACAAGACCTGGACTTCACTCTTTTCTCCCACTCGTTATTAACATTTCTCAGTTGTTATAACCAGATGTGACACAAATCAGTTGTTTAAGAGGGGATCTCACCTTTCTCATGCCACTTCAAGAGAAATGCATGCTTACTATAAACAACTCAGTCATTACAAAAACATATGACTGGGAGAGTGAAGGCCCCTTTAGAGCTGACATTTAGGGTTTTGCACCTGCCCTTTTGGCAACAGAGCTCTGGATTTCCTCAGGGAACCGTTGTGCCCTTTTGTTCAGTTCACTGGTTTCCTTAGATGCCCTTGAAAGTGCCTTTGTTCTCCTCTTGGGTCACATGACCTTGGCCTTGGTCTAACCAATCAACATAGTGCTTCCCCAGCTACAGTAATTCACTGATCTAGGGTTGAACCATGACCCCAGCTGGGCCCTTGAAAGCCAGCCCTGGGCTTTGCTGATACTCTCAGGGAAAAGCTGCTCTCCTTCCACTGCGGTGCTAAGCTGATGAGATGCAGGTCTGGAACTGCCTGAGAATGAAGTCAGTAAAGAAGACAGCAGATCTGAGAGACAGAGAGAGATTCCTAAAGACATCATTTGAGCCCCTGGATTCACCCATGCCTGAAAAAGTATCTAGGAAATTTAGTTATGACTTCACAAGTTTCAGCTGAGCCCAGGCTGGTGTGGCTCAGTGGAATGAGTACCAGCCTATGAACCATAATGGTCACTGGTTCAGTTCCCGGTCAGGGCATACACCTAAATTTCAGGCCAGGACCCCAGTGGGGGATGTGTGAGAGAGGCAACTAGTCGATGTATCTCTCACACATGGATGTTTCTCTCCTTCTCTTTCTCCCTCCCTTCCCATCTCTCTAAAAATAAATAAAATCCTTTAAAAAATAAAGTGACATGTATATACTAGCAAAATCCCCATTATAATTTGACATATATCCCTCAATGTTTCACTTTGTTTATAATATACATATATACATATTTATAAATATACACACAAACACATATTCTTTTAAGCAAAAACAGGATCACACTATAAACAATGCTTTGCAACTACTATGCTCTTTAAATAACTTTTGCCAAGAAATGGATTAAAGAGACAATATCAATTTGGTTCTAGTCACAAATTATAGGGATTAAGTTTTAAATGGCAAGTAAGACATTTGTAATAAAAATGCAATTTGTGTGAAAATCCATACCATTAACATGGGGAGAAGATGGAGGGAAAAGAATCTCCATTGTTCTGTTCTTAATTTGTCAAAATCTGGCTGTAAACCCATTGCTCTACCAGAACCCTACCCAAGGGTGACCCAAACCTCCCCACCCAAATATAATAGCTCTTCCCTTCCTCTTCCTATCCAGTGCTCCAGGCCGTGGGGAACGGCTGACCACCCATTCCTGCCTCAGTTCTCCTCCTCCAGCTTCTGCAGTTCTGAATGAGCCTCCTTTCCTTCCAGCTTTCTGCCCGGGCCTCTCTGGCTACCCTTCCTCCTTTGGCCTCAGACATGGATGGACATTGTCTCTGTCTATCCCACCTTTCTGGGTCTCTCTCCCTCGGTCTTTACTTCCCTTCCAATTACAAGAAAATGGGCTCCCTGGCTGGGGAACCCAGAGGATCACTCCTAATCCAAGGCTGAGGCCTAAGGAGAGCTGGATGCAGGACACTGGGTCTGGGGAAAAGGCTCCATTCCTTCCAGAATAACAAGATGTGCGTCGTGCGGACACTTTAGGCAGCATTCCCATATGCATGATTCTCCTCTGATGGGCACAACAGCCCTTGCAGTGGTTATTATCACCCCATTTAAGATACAAGGAAGCCTATCCAATGCATCTTAAAGGGACTTGGGTCCTCCTCCAAGGCAATTTACATAACCATTTTGAAATATTGAAATGACCACTGACATATACAGTATGGAATGAAACATTCTACGACATTTTTAGATGAAATATGAGACTTCAAAGAGATCTCAGCTGTGGTAGGCTGCCCTGGGCCATCACTCATACTCTCCAGGAATGCATTTATACACCTTTGCCAGAAGGATGACGTCATCAGAAAGACTGGAAAAGCACAAGCATTTACCCAGCCAAACTTTTTACCAGCCTGTGCTTCTTAAATGCTAATGTGCACACCAATCACCTGGAAATTATGCTGAAATGCAGGCTCTGATTCAGTTGGAGCAGGAGTATGGGGCGTGGCATTTCTAACAAGCTCCTTCTGGGCCACACTTTGAGTAACAAGGCCCTAGATTAGTCCTTCTTATTCCCACTATTCACAATACACCCACTTCTAATAGGGTATCTTTGAACTTGAGCTGAGAAGAACACATGTTTTGGAGTCCAGCCTGGCTCCAATTCGCAACACTGCCATTAGTTTCCTCACCTGTGAAATGGAGGTAATGGCAGTACCTGTCCAGGTGGAGTTTATTTCCTTCCCGTGGTGAGCATGGACTGCACACAGTGACAGGGGGAAGGTCTTAGCAAAGCACCTGGCACTTAGAAAGATCTCAGCAAACTTTAGTTACGTTCACATTTACAGAGTTCCATTATTTAAATATTGTTATCCTAGCCCTTCCTGACCCCTCCCATGCTCAATCCCACCTATGCCTTCATGATTCTATTCCTTTCTCCAGAAATCTGCTCCACCCCCTTCAGCCTCCACCCAAATCCTCTCTAAGGCCCAGCTCAGTTCCCCAAGTCTCCATGAAACCTTCCCCTGACATTCTCAACCACACCCACCTCAGCTCATTCTGAAACCCTGTAATTAGTATTAAATGATATACAATACAGCGTGGGAAAGTGTATGACTAAGTGCTAAATTGCTACCACTCGACTATATATATTGCTCACTAATTATCTGGGCATTTGGAGACTTGGGAGTCAACAAGTCTCCGCTTCTTACCTACTTTGAGCCTCAGTTTTCTCATCCATAAAAAGGGAACATTAATAAGGGTTCCCACACAGGGCTGCTCTAAGAATTCACTAGGAGAAAAGTGGAAGTAATTTAGGATCCTTTCTTTCTTGTTCTTCCTTTTTAATCCCAGCCAGATTATAAACCCCTGGAGGGCAGGACCATAGGAAAGCAGAGGGCACACTGCCCGAGGAGCCTGTCCCAGGTGCCAGTCTGAGCTCCATCGCAGTAGCTCAGTGAAGACAATCCGTGGGGCAGGCTTGGTACCACCTTGGCCAACCCTCACCCCAACTCTGATGGGGCATCAGACACTGCCTCCCCAGCACGACATACTTCTCTTCACTGAGCCTTTACTTCCCTGGCTATAAAATGGAGGCATTAACACTTAGGGCACCCCACAAAAGTGTGAGAACATTGTAAAGTGCCAAATTTACCACCCTCTCTGCAGCTGACATTTATCAAGCACTTACTGTGGGGCATTACATATGCAAAGGAGGATTAACAAAAATTCTGACCCAGTGTTTACTCAGATATCAACTTGCCAGTAGGCTGTACCCAAAGACCAGTCAGGAGCTGCGGGCAGGAATCTGGCCCCCATCCTGCTTGAGAGGTGTGAATGGTGCCCCCTGCTGTTGAGCATCCAGTCAAGAAAACATACACTAGCCTGGGGTCCCTAACATCAGCACAGCCTGCTGGGAGTTCTGGAAACACCCACTCTATTGAATATACAGGGTATTTTTCTGGGGAGAGAATCCAAAACTTTCATCAGATTACCAGGGACCAAAAACAGGACATAAATGATTATAATAAAATGTATAAAATGTGAAAGGATGAAGCTGGAGCCATTTGCTATTGTGGCACCATTTGCTGAGCAGGCCTGTGACCTTGTTAAACCTGACTCCCATTTTACTCTTCTGAGCTTATGTCCCCAGGACTGGAAATTACTGGGGAGCAAGAACAGAACTAAGAGTTCCCCACAGCCACAGGCAGAAGATAACCTTGGAACAAACTGCAGCCTGGAGTTACAACGCCCGACAGCCCAGGGGCCTCACAACAGCAACCCTTACCCCCTTTAAATCCAATTATAATCTAATGAAAGCTCAAAGCCCCCTCCCTCAATGCTAGTGTGTGTCTCCACACCGTGCCCCTCTCCTCTCTTGGAAGGTGAATACAAACTTTACCCTCTACACTCTCTTCTCTTTGCGAATTCTTTCACAGCCTGCGTCACTAACCCCACTAACATTTTGGTGGCCCGTATGGGGACATTCTCTATTTCTCCCTTTTCCCCAGCCCCCTGAGATCTGTGACTAGTGGAGCAGGGGGCAGCGAAAGCTCGACCCAGGCTAACCCCCCCAACCCAGCCTCTGTGAGGTTCGGAGAGAGAATCTTAATCCTTCTCTGTCTTTCTGGACTCTGCAGACCACCTCCTCCTCACCCATCTTCACAGCCAGCGATCACTCAGTAAGTCTCTCTGAATCTCGGGAAGAAAACATCCTATGGAAAGTGACAGCTTATCCCCTTGTCTCGTTGTCATAAACCTGGTACTGGGTCTATCACTTTTGCAGGGCTTCAGCAAGGAGGGATGCCTTCAAGCATCTCCCTGCTAGTTCGGTATGCCCTCGGAGCCCAGGGACGCCTGGCTCAGAAGCAGAACCTTGTGTCCGGTCGCTCAGCTCTAGCCACAGACCTCTAGTTCATTTGAGTTGGGGACGCCCTCCTCAAACCTTCCCCTGCCCCTCAGTTGTTCTCATCCCTGAGACTCCCTTCTCTTTTCTTTTTTGTAGTTCTCAGTGTGGGCAATACTCAATCGACCCCACCCAAGGACTCCCTATTGGGTTGTCTACTTAAGAACTTCAAGGCGCCCTGGCTGGTGTGGCTCAGTGGATTGAGAGGGCCTACGAAGCAGAGAGTCACCGGTTCAACTCCGGGTCAGGGCACATGCCTGGGTTGCAGGCCAGGTCCCCAGAAGGGGGTGCTTGAGAGACAACCACACATTGATGTTTCTCTCCCTCTCTTTCTCTCTCCCTCCCCCTCTCTCTAAAAACAAATAAATAAAATCTTAAAAGAAAAAAAAGAACTTGAAGGCTCTGGGGCTCACCGACCTCAAGCCCAAGGCCTTGATTTTCCACTGCAACACAGCCTGGCCTCAGTACAAACTGGGTGGCCAGGAAGCCTGGCCCATGAATGGGTCTCTTAACTATAATACTATCCTCCAACTCAACCTTCACTGTTGTCATCTCAATCCCCTCCTTAGGTTTAGTTATTGAGAGAAGGAGACAAGATTTTAACCTTCAGCTGGCATTCTAGGCCTCTCCTAACCACACCTTTTCATTCTAATTTGCCTCACTCCACCACCTTCTACCCCCACCCCTGTATTTGTTTCCAGCTGAGCGGCACTCCAATCCCTTAAGGCCATGCTCTTTTAATCAGTATTACCCAGAAGAGGTGACGACATTCCTTATCTGCCTAACCCACATCCTGCCTTCCACTCCCATTTGGAATTAGGCTTGGCTCCCCTGAGCCCACGTTGAATAAAAACAAGTGTACAAAGAGGGAGAAAATCTCATGCACCTCCCAGACTGTAAAACACTCTGTATTCTCCTCCTGGAGACCTGGGAGCTGCTAAATCTTGGGAAAAACTGGGCCTGCCTCTCAATGCAGAGAAAAAAAGTGGCATTTTAAACTCAAGCCCCTTTTCTGCCCCTTTACCTGAAGAAACCAAAGTCCTTCTAAGAAAAACTTGCTTTTCTTTCCCTACTTTCTTGAAGTGCAAACATACGGTCCTCTTCAAGAACTGTTGTCTAGGCCATCTTTTAAAATACAAATTTTGGGAAAATAATTCTTATCAAAAGGCAGAAAACCTTAGCTCTATCTGAAAAGCTATTCCTTTGTAATTTAGTAAATTCTAATAGAAGTTATTGAATGTCTAGGTATTTTGAAATAACATTAAATACTGAAACATAGATGGCCAGACCTGCTTTTGGCTTTTTATTACAAAGAGGCTGTGGAGTGGATTTGGAGATGTAGATAAACATCTTGTGCTTTATTGGAGTTACGTTTCTTGAAAGTGAGAGTGAGTTTGCTAATAGAGGAAACTGTGTTCCCAAAGGTCATGAAATGCTTTCATGGAAGTCAATCTACAGGATGTTGGGTGCTTACTTTTTTATCATTGGAAATCGAGGTTTCTAAAAGTTAAAAATTCAAATTAAGTTGGAAAGAAATTGTATGGTTTTAATACTAGAAGGCATAAGGCATGGAGATGCAGTTTTAAAGGACAGGGATTGAAAGTAAGTCTAAAGATGGTTATTTCTAAAGGGATAAGAAAGTTTTTGAAAGTTGCAGAAAGGTTTGTGAAAGTTTTAAATTTGCAAAGGAAGAAACCTCAGGTGACATTCTTTGATGACTGGTGGCACCTGGACCTGTTTCCATTACACTCTCTCCTGCCCTCGTGGTGTGGGGAAACCCACCCGTCAGCTGGGGAATAAATCCTTCATCAGAATGTGTTTCGTCAATGCTGAGATAGAAGGTAAGGACATGGAGTCACCCTACACAACCGTCCCCAGGGGACACCTGGGGCACAGGGTCCAGTGAGTCAGGAACCGTTCACCCCTGATGTCCAAAAGGACCCATTCCTTCCTCTTTGTTTGGTGCTCTGAACATTGGTAAGACCCCCCTCAGGGCATGGGGTGAACACACTCACAGGCAGGTGTGGATCGGAGCCCCTGTCTGGGCGCAGTAAATCCATTCCCAGGGCATCTGGCTGGTGCTCTCACCATCGGTAAGGTCGCCCTCAGGTGCAGGGTAAACACAACTATCTCTATTTCTCTGCTGGTGTGGACTGTGACTCCCGGTCCTCCATCTGGAGCACACGCCTTTTGAAACCAGTTCCTGACCTTGCAGGGGCCACAGCCGCCCCAGCCAGACTGTCCCCACCACCGCTCAACAGTTCTCAGAGTCTCAGCAGGTCTTCCTGCTTGGTACTTAGGACCTTCCATCCCTTTCCCAGTCTTCTTGAAAGTTGTCAACAGCAAATAACGGAAATCTTATACTTTCTTTACAAAAGTTAATAATTCAAATTACATGTGTGGTCTTTATGTGTTCAGGCTTCACGTGTGCAGTCTTTCTGTGATACGTGTTTGTGTGTTACACATGGTGCATCTTCTGCCTCTGGAGTGGGTAACCAGGGCATAATGCTTTAGTGGTCTACGGAAATTAAATACCAATATAAATTAAACAGGATCCTGCATGATTTGGACAAAATATTTGATATTAAAACTGGTTTTAAGTTTGATTAATATCTTTTAGGGTCATTACCAAAAAGGTGTTGTTTTACAAAAAGTTTATGTTATAATCTTTTGGTTAAATATGACAACCTTCCCAAAGTTTAAATTTTAAAAACTGAGATATAACTTTGAGCTACTCCAGTGGGGCCCTGGAATACCTCAAGGATTTTTGTGAGGAGAGAACCTCATAAAAAAAGATGTTTCTGAACTAATCAGGCTGCTTTAATATACTCAAAATTACATGGGAAGCTTTGCTGAGCAGAATAATAACTTTTATTTATATACATATACTTTCATCAAAATATATTTTCCAGAAATCTCAGCCTGCCCCAGTGAGGAACTTGCATAGATTTACAGTCAAGTTTGAACAGGAAGCTCTTGGGGTAACAGAGTGCCCTGTCAGGGACACTGGACAAGCCGAGACTGATGTTCCCTGTGGGGATGCGGAGCAGAGGCGCCCGCCCGGGGTATCTGTGCCCCACACGCTGCGGTACTGACTGTGAGCTGTCTCAGTGCTCAGTGCACACTCCGGTAAGTCCTGCACAGCACTTTAAAATCTTGCATATTGTTAGGTCTGTCTGTATATTAAAAATTGTATGTTGAATCTAAAAAATATGGGTTTTATATTGTTCTTTTATATCATTTCATAGTAATTATCACTTATCAAGAAATTGCTATCTTGAAACATTATATTTTACAAAGAAGCAAAGTTCTTTATCGATTGCATTTTAATTGAATCTACAACCATGTCATTTTAAATTTGGTCATTTATAAACAGTCACTATTTTACTCTAATGCATTTGCAAATATATCTTTGGGCTCATGAAAAAGATGCTGACTTACTCTAAGTTACAGGTATCTAAATAGTTCATGGAAATGCTGGCAAATAATCAAGACAAAAAATATTGGTCATATGGGACTAAATTAACTAAAAATAATTGTTATTCTAATGACTTTGTTCCAAGTATTTCTAATTTTAAATCTTTTTGTTTTCCAGTTATAACAAAACTTGTTTTTTTTCCCTAGAACAATTTGTAAGTTATACCCTCATAAGCAATATTGAAACATTATATTTTTCCCTACCCAATCCCTCCAGAATTCGGCAACTCTTAATGAGTGAGTATTATTTTCATGGCAATACGTTTGTTTGCATAAACCCAGTAAGAATCTGTTCTGTTTATAATAGCAGCAGTTTGCAAATGTGGTTTCATTGACCAAGTCTTTGTCTGAATGTCATGATGGAAAGAGTCAGGCCTGGACTCCAGGTGTCACCAGAAAATCTTAAGGAATTAAGATTGACTTTCGAAGCCAATAAGAGCCCCCTGGAGAAATGGCCTGGTACCTTGCTCGGTCACACAGTTCCTGGCAGTCTTTCCAGGTAAGGAATGAAGGTTGCTTTCCTGATAAATGGCAAGGCAGGAACCTCAAGACATTTGGGGGACCTCAAGAACTTGAAGAATCCACTTAAACTAATAGGTATTTCAGGCAAAGCCAGATGGCAACTGTGTGGTTTGGCTTCTTGGCCCTGAGAGGCTGACTGAAGCTCAGTCTGAAGGTTCCTAGTAAAATTCCAGCAAGGCAGATTTGAGGAGCCTGTGTAATCAATTACTATTCTTGTTGCATTCATGCAAATAATCAGGCCAAATTGAAACTGGACTTACTGCAGTCTCTTTGATAAAACGAGGGTGATTTTAGGGAGAGAAATTGTGTTTCAACGGAAATCACAATGTCCAGTTGTGACCCACAAACTGATTGAATCCTAGTTTTTCTAGTTTTCTTCCAAGCTAATGTTTCATTTCTTTCTTTCATCCTTTGCCTTGGAGTTACTGAGAACCACTGATGCAGTGTCAGCCATGCAGAAGTTACCTACTCCTCTGCTCCTCCATCTTTGGGGTATTAAGTTCAATATCTGGCCTTGGTTTTCCTGACTAATTCCCTTCCTAGAACCTATAGCAGCCTTTTTCTTTATTTCTGTTTTTAGGCCATGTCTCCTCAAATATCTCATATCCTTCATTCAACAGAGCATCCAGACTCTGGAAGATTCCCTCCACAAACGGCTTCCAGCCACAGCTCTTGCTTTTCGGGCTGTCCAGTTCCACCCTCTTCTCCTTAATGACCCACACCCAGACCCACAGGCAGGGACAGCTCTACATCCCTAGCCCGCCTGAAGTAGTTACAGAAGAAAACACCTTCATCCCTACTCTCCAGAACCAAAGCTGGGCCAAGTCATTAAGAATAAATCCATTTTAAAACCAGAGAGGGGAATGAAAGGGTAAAGCTGGAGCCATTTGCTATTGTGGCACCATTTGCTGAGCAGGCCTGTGACCTTGTTAAACCTGACTCCCATTTTACTCTTCTGAGCTTATGTCCCCAGGACTGGAAATTACTGGGGAGCAAGAACAGAACTAAGGGTTCCCCACAGCCACAGGCAGAAGATAATCTTGGAACAAACTGCAGCCTCCTGTTACAATGCCCCAACATTCCAGGGGCCTCACAACAGCACCCCCTTTTTTATCCAATTACAATCCAGTAAAAGCTCAAAGCCCCCTCCCTCAATGCTGGAGTATCTCCCCACACCGTGCCCCTCTCCTCTCTTGGAGAGTGAATAAAAATTTTCTCCACACTTTTTTCTCCTTGTGAATTCTTTCACGGCCCGCGTCTCAGACCACACTAACACCAAGGGTCTCCATATGAGAGAACAAATGAGAGAACTAGGAAGGTCCCCTTGAGGGTGCAGCCAGGCCCCCATCCTTGGGAGTCATCTGCGAAACCTCCCTCACTCTCCCGCTCCACATTCGGTCCATCAGCTCCACATGAAAACTACCAGACATCCAACATCACACCACTTCTCACCACCTGCGCCTACCACCCTGGTTCAGGCCCCCTCACGGGCCTCCTGCAGCTGCACCCAGCCCTGCAGCCTGCTCTCCCTGCTACAGACAGGGGCTCTTTAGGAAAGGTGAGCTGGAGCATGCTCTTCTCCACGGGTCCCCATAGTCTCCAGGCCCTACACACTAAGCCTGCACCAGCAGCTCTGAGCCACCTCCCACCAGTCCACTCCAGCGCACTCCACACCCAGCACACTCCCACCTCAGGGCCTTGAGTCACCATTCCTTCTGCAGGGAGTGCTCTTCCTCCTGGCAAATACCCAGATTGCTCACGTCCTTCAATGTCTGCCTCAGATCTGACCTTTTCAGGGAGGTCCTCCCTGGCTGCCCCACTTAAAATCACGAGCTGTGCACAGACACACCAGCTCCCAGTCCCCTACTAACTTGACACCTACTTTACCTTATTCACTGTGTCTTTCATTCTGTGGGCTGTCTGTCCCCTGCACGAGAATGAAAGGTCCATGAAGGCAGGCACCGTGTCTGTGTTGCATCACTCGCCTATTCCAAGCCCCTAGGCCAGTCCCCAACAAGCAGTGGGCACACACTGAATATTTATTGAATGAAATAAATAAGGAGACATTTGAACTGAGATTTTAAAGTTGAAATGTTTTCTGGACAACAAGAAAAGGGACAGGCATTCCAGGCAGAAGGATCAAGGCAGGCAAAGTTTTGGGGCCTGAACAAGCTTGAAACATTTATTATGGCCAGAAGTTGGGTTTAACTGGAGTGATGGGTGCCAAGGAGGTGCTAGTTAACTACAGCAAAGGGTCTGGGGAGTTTGGACATAACGAGAGCAAAGCCTCACTGCCATAACCATTATTCTTACTGTCTTTATCCCTAATGCTGGCCCCAGGGACAGAGCCAAATTTTATCAATAGCCATATCATTAGTTCTCTCTGAGGGGAAGACATGGAATGGGAAAGAAATACCAAGGATCAATTACACTGAAAGGAGCCAGACAGACTCTACCTTTCAGGAATCATGTTTCCTCTGAGGCCAGAATATTGGAACTCTCCTGACCAGGGCTGATTTACTGAGCACTGGAGCCTGAGCTGCACAAAGGAGCGGCTGAGACGCAGCGTTGGTTTCCAGGGCTTGTGAATGTCTCAGTGTCTCCAGACCTATCTTGCAGTATCCCCAGCAGAGAAGGACAATAATTTCAAATGGTTTAATACCAAGGCTGTGAGAACACTGCGTCTAGTGGCACTGCAGAGTTCACAGAGCACTGCCACATACCTGAGTTACTCTGCCCCCTCCTCCCCCGAAGTGTCACATGTAACTGATGACAATTTATGAGTAATAAATGAGTGCTCCAGATTCCTGGGGCCTGCTCTTTAGGCCGCCTTAACTGCTATTTATTACACTCACTGTGGGCCTTATTGTGAGTGTCACCAACAAAATGCTACACTCTAGAATCATCGTCCCCATTTAGAGAGGAGGAAACTTAGGCACTGAAAGCTGAAGCAAACTGTGTGCAGGCCACAAACATCTAAGTGGATGGTAGACATTTGTTGCTTTTGTCAGCTCAACATCTATTCATTTTCCTCTGGTTACAGCACCTCAATTTTCCTTTGGGAGCCACCTCTCCTCCACTCTCAATCCATGTGGTAGAGGTGGAAATAATACTGCCTGCATGTAACCAAATCCTGGCCCATCAGGGTATTCTGTCCCCCTGGCCACATGATTGGTTCAGGGCTAGGCATGCACCCCAAGCCAGGCCAACAGACACAACTCAGGGATTGGGTAAATCTGCTGGACAAGTCCCCATCCCTCTTCCCCTGGAATTATTAGCAAACATGAGCTGAGAGCTACTAGGACTCTAGCAACTAGAGCTGAGACCTACCACAAAGGAAGTCATTTTTATCAACCGATTAAGTTCACCATTATGAACATCCTTATATGTCCCATGGAGAGATCTGTCCAAGAGTGACTTTGACATAGGGGCAGAATTGAGGACAGAGGGAGACAGGCCAGACAGAAACTACATCCTCTTAACTACACCCATGTTTAACCACCTAAAGCCAGCACTGCCTTGGCCTTTTTAATCCCAAGAGCTAATACATTTGTGTTTCGTTTTTTTTTTTTTACTCAAGTCAGTTTAAATTGCCTGTGCATGTATGTGCGTGTGTGTGCGTGAGAGAGAGAGAGAGTGCTATTAGCGAGCCATAGAGCTAACGCTCTGGGCTGTCTGATTCCAAAGTCTGTGTCATGTCCTAAGGCTCAGAGAAGCATTTAGCAGAGAACTAAAATGACACCTTAATGAATGTTCTCAATAATAGCCCTATGCCCACAATAAGAGATGATCTGAATATATCTTATAGTAAAAATAACCTTCTATTCTTCCTTCAAAACCCTCCCCAAGTATCAACTCCTCTGTTCTCCCAGTGATTCAGTTCTTCATGTGTAATGTTTTTAATGCATGTTAATTAATTGAATGAAAAAGTAGAGTTCTGAGTTGACTTTTTACAGCTTTTGCTGACATATCAAATCTACCCCCATCCCCAAAACAGGAACAACAAATAGTCTGCAGTCCGTGTGCACACATAGCAATCAGAAGCCAGCAATCAAGGCCTAAATCAACGGCTGATACTGCCCCCTAGAGGCGGAGTAAAACAACACAAAACACTGCCCCAAAGATCTGACTTTCTCATGCCCTAAGTAGAGAGGAGCCAAATCCTACATCACCCTGGTGGGGTGGTTCAGTTGGTTGAAGAGTCATGCTATAAAATGAAAGATTTCAGGTTTGATCTCCGGTCACAGCACATACTTAGGTTGTGGGTTTGATCCCTGGTCAGGGTACGTACAGGAGGCAACTGAAAGATGTTCCTTTCTGTTTCCCTTTCTTTCTCTCTAAAAGCAATGAAAAAAATGTGCTCAGGTGAGGATACTAAAAAATCATATGCCATGCACACACCATATGTATAAGGCAAGGAAGAGTTTGCTTTATTTCTCAAATGCCTTAGACTTACACTTATTAATACGCTACCCTGATAGGCACCATCTTTTACTGCTAACAATATATATCTTGAGTTTTTTATTTAGTTTCAGGATTTGTAAAATATCAAGGCAGATCCAGATTCTAGGATTTCCTCCTGGTCTCCACAATGCAGTACACTATATCTTTAAAAAATGTTTAGAAAATGTTTTTCTCAACATCTTTAGAAAATGTTTTTCTCCCTGGCTGGTGTGGTTCAGTGGATTGAGCGCCAGCCTGCAAACCAAAGGACTGCTAGTTCGATTCCCAGTCAGGGCACATGCCTAGGTTGCCGGCCAGGTCCACAGTCGGGGGTGCATGAGAGGAAACCAAACATCGATATTTCTCTCCCTCTCTTTCTCCCTCCCTTCCCCTCTGTCTGAAAATAAATAAAACCTTTTTTAAAAGTTTAAAAACAAAAAGAAAGTTTTTCTTACATAGCTATCTAAAAAATCATTTTAAATACATATCTGTTAGAAAATAATTAACATGTCTTTTGATTGTCACATAAGTTTTCTTGTGCAATGTGTATTATAAACTAACTTGTAGGATGGCAAATACAGATTTTCTCTTTTTAACATCTTAAATAAGTTCACTTTAAAAAACTGTATATTACTGCCATAAATAAAAAATCTTTCACTTGCCATAAATAGAAAGCAGACATAAATTCGGACCTACTAAAATAGCACATGTTTGCGTGCCATCTGCAGTGCTGTGGAATTCTGCAAGCCACACACTGGGAAACTCGATGCCAGAACTTCCACATCCACACCGCCCTGCCAGGAGGGCAGCACTGACCTTACTTTACAAATTAGTCCACTCACTCGGTATTTATTGGACGCCTCTTCTGGAAACACACAGTGAGCACATCAAAGTCCCTGCTATCATGGCTCTCACATTTCAGTAACAGGAGGCAGGCGATAAAAAAATAAGTACATCTGAGGGGGGAAGTGAAAAAAAAAGTAAACCTGTAGTATGTCAGACAGTGCTAAGTGCTACGGAGACATGGAGACTAGAAGAGGGCGTGTAGGAAGGAGGGGGGCACCGTGTTAGCCAGGGTCCAGAGAAGGCCAGAAAATAGAGGCTGAAGGAAGTGAAGGTGAAGAACCCTGTGGGAACCTGGACAAAGGTGGCAGGATTGGCAAGTGCAAAGGCCCTGCCTGAGGCTGGAGCAGAGAGCAAGGAGGGGCTGGGGGGTGCAGAATGGGTCGGGATACAAAGTAGAGGCCGTGGTAAAAACTCTGTAAGGCAGCCAGGAAGCTGTTGGAGGGGCCTGAGCAGACCGGGCATCAACTCAGCTAGGTTTAAAGAGAGGCGAGGTGAGCTGGGGCTGGACCCTCCGCTCCTTGCCTCACTGCACTGATTCCTGAGAGCTTGGGATGGGACTGAGACTTGTGAGGGCTTCTGGAAGCAAGTCTGCAACATAAATAGCCTCTGACTCTTCAGGAGGAAGAGAGGCATGCCCACTCTCCCACTCCCAGGCTCATGCTAAACTGATTTAGGGCTGCTATTACCAGTCAGAGCCTCTCAGTCCCACAAGACCTGCTGCTGGGCCTGATGGGAAGAGAGAGGCAGCCTAGGTAGAATTTTACCTCCTCCAATCTCTACCTCCACCCCATGACTCACCTTGTAGAACTTTTCCTTCTAGGGAATGAACCTCCCAAAGAGTGTATCCATCACCAGGACAAGCTGAGGGGCCTGAATGGACACACCCCTCCCCCTCAGGGGCCCCTTCCTATTTATTCCACTAATATTTCCTGAGCTTCTCCTATGGGTTGGGCAGCTGAGCTAAGGGCCAGAGAGGGACCAAGATAAATGTAATCTGACACCTCCACCCTGTCCGAGCCTCATTTACATACACACACACACACACACACACACACACTCTCTCTCTCTCTCTCTCTCTCTCTCTCTCTCACACACACACACACACACACACACACACACACACACACAGAGCACATACATACTCTAAACCCCCTGGGCCCAATAGGCCTTTAGGCTGTTTCTCAGAGATGCCAAATCCCTTCCTCCCAGGGCTGCTGCACCCTCTCTCCCCTACCTAGAACATTTCCTCCTGGCTCCTGGGCATGTGTGGCCCTTCCTGGGGCCCCTGTGACTACCCCAGGCCTTCTTAGCCTCCTCAGAGAGGCAGCACTTCTCACTCCCTGCAAGGGTTTCTCCACTGGGGTGCCAGAGCCTTGAAGACAGGGCTGGTGCTAACTCCCACTGCCGTGTTTCCCAGCCCCCAGCACACACGGGAGCTTACCAAGTACTTGTGGAAAGGAAAGACCAATGAGGAAGAGAAGGAAAGGAAGGCAGGAAGACAAAATCCCTGTTCTCAAGGCACTTAGAGCAGAGGCCACTCAAAGACAACTGTTCCTTCCGATGCCACGGGGCAGGTGCCATCCAGAGGAAGTACCTGTGCCGGGGGTGGTGACACAGTGCACAGGGGATCGGAGGCTCTACAGAGGAGAGGACAGGGTGCTGTACTATAAAAGTGCTCACTAGGCAGATGGGGAGGGCAGGGGAGAGAGGGACAGGAAGAGCACTCAGGCCAGGAACAGCATATGCAAAAGTACAATGCAAGGAGGCCTGGGGGAGCCTGTCTGGGCGCTGGGATGGGGAGTGGTCAGATGCTATTGGTTGATCCCAGGGGACAGCCAGAGAGGACTAGATTTTGACATTCCAGGCTTGCTTTAAGCCTGATGAGGGGCAACGCCTGTTTGTGCCAATGACCTGTGCATGCTGAGTGGTGGGAAAAGCATAGGTAGGGAGTGAAATCTCATGTCCAAGTTTAGGGTAGTTCAGTGGGGTTCAGAGGCCCTACATTCAATGTTGTCTCACACTACAGACAAATTCTTGCCATATGAGATCTCACAGATGAAGGGATGTAAAGGAGGCAGTTCACAGTCTTTCCCTCTCACCCCATCCCCTCTCTGACCACATGGGACCTTGATCCTGGGTGTCTCCCTCTTTCCCCCACTGCCCGCTCCTTTCCTTCCTCCTTCTTTCAGGTTGACTGAGTACCTCCTACGAAACAAGTTAATTTATGGGCAGAGAGAGGAGTGTGCTCAAGCAAAGTGGATGCACATGGGAAGCAGATGCATGTGAGAGCGGGCAGAGAGTAGGAGGGACAAGAAATGACACAGGGGCTGGAGCCAGGGGCAAGGGGATGACAGAGGATGGCACGGGGCTGAGCAGGCCAGACCACCAAAGTCACATGGGTTGCAGCAGGGAGTTTTGCCAGTAACCTCAGACCAGTGGGAAGACACTTTGTGCTACTGGGGTATAGGGCGGATGTTAGAATAGAGGTTGGAGGTGGCCCGGAGTGGGTGCTGGGAGCAGCTAGGAGGTGGCTGCAGGTGTTCAGACTAGAGATATCTGCAACATGGAGAAGGCAAGAAGGAGATATTTTTAAGATGAAGGCACAGGACTTGGTAAGGGGCTAGAAAAGAGAAAGAGAGGTACTGAGAGTGACTCCGAAGTTTCTGGCCTGTGTCCTTGGACAGTGGGCAGTGCCATTCCCAGAGAGATGAAGGCCGGAGGAGAAGCAGGTTTGGAGCAGTTGCGTTGAGACTTCGAGGCACCCAAGAGGAGCAGCTCATGGCTGGCAGCTGGATGTATAGGTTTGGGGTTCAAGGCTTCATAAAACTGTTCGGATGCCTCTTCTTTCCTGCTCACGCCCCTCCCAGACTATGACACCCTCCCTTAGCTGTGTCCCTGGAGCAGTCTCACAGACCGCTGTCTGGCAGAGCATTTACCAAAGCCACTGTGGAAGTAGGCCTAGGCGTATGTCATGGATGCTGAGCTATGGGCCCAGGTCGCTCACTCACACCCAGCTGCTGGGAGTGAGGAAGGCTGGCAGATCACAGCTGTGTCCCTTCCTGGGAAGCCTGTTTTGCCCAGGTTATGCCTACTCTCTGATACTGGTTGATGCCAAGGGTACCAAGACCCAGGCTTCTTGCCTCAGCTAGAAACCACTCTGAAGGGCCCCCCATCCCCTGTGGGAATGCCACAGCCGGCATCACAATTCAACTCCCCCTCTGCCCAACCCTGCTTTCCCCACACCTCACAAATATTGTCCCAGAGAGTCCTCCTCCATCAGCCTCCAGCCCAGAGTCAGCTTCCTAGGGACCTAAGACAGTGTGCTCCTCCTCTGTGACCGTGAGCTGCTGGAGCAGCACTGAGCCTCAGCACACTGAAAACCATCGATAAGTGCATTTTGAACTGCACGGGCAATCTGACTCCGCCCAAACTTCCCACAGCGGCCCTGAATTCAAACTGGGCAGACCCAAGTCCCAAAAGTGTTAGGTAGGATAGAGAGCAAACCGGAGCAGGGAGGAGGAGGGAGACATGTCTCAACCACTGACTTGGCAGTCCTGAGCCAGGTCTGGTAATCTAGCCAGGTGTTCCAACACCACAGGAAACACCGTGCTCACACGTGGAAGGAGGAAAGTCCTTGAAATTTCTGTGTGGTCTCCACTATATGGGAAAGAAAGCCTTTGAAACTGTGCTTTCATCCCAAGGCCTGAAAGGCCGGAGAGGGCCCATCATGCCCAAAGGAAGAAGCCCATTAACAGCTTTGGGTATTCAGGTCACCCCCGCCTGCACCAAAAGCTGCACCACCTTTACCTGTCAATCAATATGTAACTTCCTCACCCCCACCCTGCCAACTATACAAGTCCTCAGAACAAGGACTCCTGGCCTGGTGCTCTCGGCTCTCTGGCCGCCTGGCCTCAGGCCAGGCGTGCGCTTGTCACCACGGTTCTGACCACCCTGGCTTTCGGCCACCCTGACTTTCCCTGACCTTACCCTGCTTTGCGCTGAACGTATGCCTTTCACCATTGCCCGCGCCCCATACCTTAACTAGGCCCATTCTCTTCCATGAGAACAGGTCACCAATAAACTCTGCTTGCATGCTAATAGACTCAATGATCTATAATTCTTTACTGCATTGGTGAGAAAAACCAAGTTTCTGGGAATTTCTCCCACAACAAAAGTACAATACATTCCTCAGACCACAGACCCCAGTGTGAAATTCTGAACTGTGGTTGCCATGGCCCTCGATTCCTTGGTCTTCATTCAACAGCTGAGCAGCTGAACAAGAGGGTCGGGGCTGGGCTGTGGAGGCAGGTGTCTGGGCAAGAACCCTGCCCTGTCTGTGTGAGTGGAAGATGGTGCCTGTGCCGACTTTCCTCAGCTGTCAAACTGGAATGATGTCCCCCTGGCACTGTTCACAATGGCCAAAACCTGGAAGCAACCCAACTGTAGGGAGGACCCCTAGAAACATTTTCTAAGTGAAAAAAGCCAGACACAAAAGGCTACATATTATGTGATTGCATTTATACGAAATGTCCCAAACAGGCAAATCTACAGAGACAGAAAGCAGATGAGTGGTCCCCAGGGAGAGGGGAGTCACTGCTGGTGGGTCCAAGGGCTCTATCTGGGGAGATATAAATGTTCTGGAATTAGATAGAGTTGATGGTTGCACCAACTGTGAATGTACTAAATGCTGCTTAATTGTACACTATACAACTGTGAAGTTTATGTTGTGTAAATTACATCTCAATATAAAAATACAGAAAAGGGGCGAGGATGATTAAAAGCATCCATCTTATAAACAGAAAGTGCTTATTAGACCACTGCCCTGCATATAACACACACTCAGTAAATGTCAGCAACCAGGGCGGTGCCAATTAGAAACAGTAAGAAGTTTCCAATTGTGAAGGCACAAACCTGAGCTCACAGTTCCCCAGACCTGGCGCCCTGAGCCAACCCTGAGGCATTTTATGCCACAGAGTTAACGCCCACCTGAAATTCACAAAAAGAAAAGATGACATAACCTTTTTAAGGGTGCGACTTCCCCTTTCCCTCATAGAAAGTGGCTGAGCTGACCTGTTTCTGGGGAGAGCGGCTGGGTGTGGGATCCAGTCTGCCCCTGGAGAGGGGCCGCCCTCACGCTCTCAGAACAGGCACCGGGCCACTAACAGTCACAACCTTGGCTGTGTACCGACCCACAAACACGTCATCACAGGTGGCAGGTGAAGAATGCCAGATGACAGAGAAGTTGGTCTGCACAGACATAAACGGTGCTTTTATAAGGTCTCCACCAGTGTGTTCATCAAAAGGGGATGGCTTCAAGCTCGTGAGGAGGTCTAGGAAGAGACATGGGCCGACAGGAGAAGCCAGGTGCACAGGCTGCAGGAGAGACGATATTTTGTTTGTGTTGAGGAGAGGAGGCGGTTGGGAGAGTCTCTTCCAGTCCCTAAAGCAACCTGTGTCCTCTCTAAATGCGGAATGGAAGCCCACGAATTCCGCCATCTCTTGGCCTCCTGTTTGCCCCTTCCAACCCACAGCCCACCCCGGGATTGCTCTAAGACACAGATCTCTGTAGCTGCCCTCGTTAGAAACCTGCAACAGCTGGCGGGCAAGGTGGCACAGGCACTTTGGGGGAGTAATGTGGCAGTAGCCACTAAAACAAGAGAAAGCCAATCCCTCCATGGCTCCAATCTACTCCAACCTAGCCATTCTACCCCTCGGAGTCTACTGGAAGGTCACACACAGGTGCGGAGGAGGAAGGTATAAAACGTTAACACCTTTCAGGTGGAAGATGGCTGCATGACCCTCAGTCTGTCCATAACATACTGTAAAGAGGTTTTTGTTTGTTTTTTTTTTAAAGATCTACATCTATTTGTAACACCACGGATGGACCTTGTACAGGTCAGGGTGGGTTTTGGCAAGTCACAAATTACGAAATCACATTACGGAACAACATATTCATTATGACCACATAGTGTGAAATGCAAAGACTCCAAAAACGCCACATATGCTTTGTGGACACACTCGGGTACACAGATGCACAGAAAAGGTCTGGAAGTACGCACGCCAAGCTCATGACAACGGTTACTGCTGCAGGGAAAAACTGGGATTAGGGAGAGGAAGGAATAGCAAAAAGGATTTTAGCCTTATTTAGAAGGTTAAAATAATTTTGTTAAGGAAGCCCTTTTCATGTATTACTGGATAACTAATGACTTCTACCCACCCTCCCTCCCTTTTCAAAAAGGAAAAAAAACAAATCAATGTTCCCACATCCCAAACAGATGCAGCCTGACGCGGCTCCCCCCAGTTCAGATTCCCATATGCAGCTGCCAGCACCAGGTCTGGCCAGGTTGTATGCTGAATTCCTGATCCTCCTCCTACCACCTGCTCCCACTCTCTTTCCCACCTCAGGGATGACCAAACTCTTCCTGGCTGCCCAGACCAAAACTTAAAGTCTTTCTTGATTCCTCCTTTTCTCTCCCTTCTCTGCTGTATTTTTTTACTTACTTGCTTAATGTCTGCCTTTAACTCCTGGGATATAAGCTTCACATAAACATGGGTTTGTGTCTTGTGTTCACTGTGGAATCTCCAGGGCCCAGGGCAACAACCGGCACATAACAGGCACTCCGCAGGCACTCACTGCGTGAATGCCTGAATGAGCAGACAAAGTTTTCTCCGTCGGGCCCAGGCTGCGAAACCAGCCTCAGCAAACCCCGGTTGCTCCCACACACATTCTTTGCTTCTCTGACAGCAAACTGCTGGCCAGTCCCTCAAACTCTGGTATGTGCTCATTTGTCTGCACCTGTTCTTACCCGCCTTGCTTTACCTATCCATTAATCAGGCTTCAATGTCACTTCTTCCTCGACACCTTGCCCATCCACTTCCTGTACTCTATCTTGTTGGTGAGTTACAGACTTTCTCCTCTGGACTCCTATAATTTCCCATATTTTCAGAATTCATAAACTCCTACTGTTTACAGAGTCAACTGCTTACTGCTGGCCACAGGGGGTTGACGTATTTTACCTCATTGAGCTATCATAAAAACTGGTAAAGTGCGCATCGTCATCTCCACTTTACAGTGAGAGAACTGTGGTGCAGAGTCATCGGTGCAAAAGTACAGAGCTGGAATCTGAACCTAGCTTCACGGGACTCCGCCTGAGGTCTGTGCTCACCCTCCTAAGTGCTCTCGGGCCCCTCCACAGAGCTGCGAGCTGTGCACTGGCCAGGGCCGAGGCATCTGCCAAATCACCAGAAATAAGCAAACTGACCACCCACGGATCTCAGAGTCAGGGTCTGCGGCTGCACGACAGTGAAGGCACACACTGGGTCCCTGAGCTCCCAGGCCTGAAGTACCACCCAGCCCTCACGGACACCACCACAGAAGGTACCCTGGGACAGTGTAGCCCCACATAAGGAGCAGCGCGTTAGTAATATGAGCTTCAGCCTCAGGCAAAACCAGGATGAAGTCCTAGTTCCTCTACATGCTGCTGGACTCTGGACATCGCCCTGTCCCGTGGCCACAGGTCACATCCAGTTTGACCCTGCTGCTGCCCACAGATGGCTGGACCAGGAGCAGGCACCTGCCCAAGCAGGGTCAAAAATCCTGGGGAATTTGGACTAAAAGGTTCAGGGAAGATCTGATGCCTCTCCTGAAAGGGGGAAAGTAAACTCAGGAGTGGCTGGTGGGAGATTTTCTGCCAGGAGAGTTGAGAAACACAGAAAATTGGTTTGTGCCAAGTCAGGGTGACACAGATGCTGACAGACACAAAGGTAAGAGCCCCAGAGAGAGGAATTCTGGGACCTGAAAGGGCCCCAGGCACTGGTTCACCTTTCTAAAAACCACTCTTGACGTCCTAACACCCAGATGCATGGCTGCCCTTGGCTTCTGTGAAGCATCCACTCTTTAGATATGATATAGTCCCCCTCCGACTAAAGCTAGATTGAGGTTTGTTGTTTTTTTTCACTGTCCTAGGTAATACAAATACTTACTTGTTATGGGACATAAAACTAACATATGAAAAATGCTTACCTCAGTGCCTGACCCACGGTAAAAACACCCAATGCACGGTTGCTAACGTTATCATCAAAATCAAGCCACAAGGACATGCTCCTACAGGAACCGGACAAATTAATCATCTTGCGCAGTCATCCAAGTTACTGTTCCCCAAAGGGCGGCATGCCTTGGGTTCTGTCCTTGGTCCTATCCCAGGCCATAATTTTATCAATGGCTGGATCTGGCTGTTGAAGGCTGTTACATTAATTCTGTGGATGAAATTCAGTTGGCAGTCACACAGAATAAACTGAATGACAAAATCTGGGTTCAGATCAATTTCTACAGCCTAGAGATGGATCAAAACAGCCTGATAAAATGCATCACGGCCAAGGTACAGGTCCTACACAAAGAGAGGCACTGGGAGAAAGGTCTGGTTCAGAAAAGTCCGTGAGACAGAGACGGGGCTTGTAGCTGAAGTGCTCAGTGTGAGCCTACAGTGTGGTGCAGCCATCAAAAGCTGCCACCACCCAGCACAATTCCTAATTGCTCACCATATATTAGAAATTGTGTCAGAACGAGAGAGGAAGGGAACTAACATGTTTTAGCACCTACTGTATGTCAGGCCCCACGTTAAACACTTGACACACTATTTCAATTGATACTCTCATTAACCTACAAGGTATTACGATCGATCGATCGTTACTCCCAGCTGATAGAGGAGGAAGCTGAGGCCTAGATAAGTGAAGGGATTCGACCAAGGCTGTAGAGAGCAGAGTTAGTGTTTGAACCCAGTCCTTTTAGAAAGTTTACCCCATCCCCATATTCTAAACTGATCAGTTCATAGTTGGAATATTCAGTTTGGTTCTGACACAGTGTAGTTTGAGAGAAAAATTAACTTACCCAGATTAAGGTGACCAGGAAGGTGGAAACTCTAAAAGTCACCTTCAAGAATCAAGTTGGGAAAGCCAAGAATAAGTACACACATCAGCCTCTCTTACCCAAGTCCACAGAAACAACACCATTTAAAATCCACAGAGCATGGAAAAACAAGGAGGGGTGCCATCAGCAGATCACAAATGTTGAGAAATCCCTGAGAAATGGATGGCAGACAGAAGTGGACAGTGAAAAGAAATGAGCCAAGCAGAAGTTCGGCAGGACTGCTGTGAATGGGGACGGCAGCATTGGGCTGCTCAGAAAATGCAGGCAACACATTCTCAGGGGACGAGAGGACCTGAGGCCAAATGTCAGACACTGATTAATGACTCCTGCGGGGACGCCAGGAGGAAGTCCCTCGATCCACCCAGCTTGTGGGAGATGTGACTGGGGGTCTCTGGGATAGAAAGGCAAAACATATCCAGAAGGAAATAGGAGACTCCATGCTCCGAAGACAAACTGTTAGCACCACAACCTTTGCAGCAAGTTCTGCCCCTCTTCCTGCAGTCCCTGACAGCAAATTAGAGTAAAAAGAACCAGCATTGACAGAGAAGAAAACAAGAGATCACAGGACATAGAAGAGCACATATTTGCAAATTACCAAGCATTCCAGGACACTCACACCATGAAAAAGAGGGGCCAACTCAATAAACAGAAGAACTAACAACAAAAGAAACAGATAACAATGCAAGCAGACATTTAAAATATATCTGATATTCTCAGAAAGATGAGAGAGGACACTCACTGCCTCAAACAAGAATAGTCTATTATAGGAAAGAATTCACTGGAAATCATAAATAAAAGATTTAATCATTGGAATAGAAAAATCAAAAAACACTGAAGAACAGAACAGATGCAGACATAGAGAAAATTGGTAAGCTGGAAGATTAGGCAGATGCATTTACCCAAAACATGGAAATAAGAACAAAGAGTACTGGCAAAAATATAAAAGCCTATTAATATCTAATAGATATCTACTGATATCTATTATCTAATATTAATATCTAATAACTAATAAAGGCTTTACAGAGTCAGGCATTCTCAAATATTTTTGGTAGGAGTATAAATTACTAAGTTTTTCTTCTAAAGCTATTTTCAGAGTTCTTACCACATGAGACAAACTGAAACCAGAAAAGTCGGCATTCGGCTGCCTGCCACCACCAGACCCAACAAGCAGAGACAGGGACTGAATCTTTATGGGTGCTTTATTCAGATGGCTGGCCATCTGAGAAGATAGCAGGTTTGTACCCTAACAGACAGCCTTAAATTCCATTTTAAAATGGCCCTTTTTTCCGGCCAAAATGGAGGCATAGGTGGACACACTGTACCTCCTCTCACAACCAAAATTAAGGACAACAAAGATTTAGAAACAAGAAGACAACCAGAACTCACAGAAAATTGAACTGTACGGAAGTCCAACAACCATTCATCCAGACCGGTAAGAGGGGCAGAGTTGAGGCAGGAAAAAGTGGAGGTGTTCACCGGGCACGCAGGCAGCAGCGGCTGGCAGCCCCCAGGTGCACAGGTGGCGGCTAATGGACCCCAGGAACTGGGTGGCAACAGTGCAGACCCAGTGAGGCCGTGCAAGGCGGCTGGCTGACCAGGTGGTCCTACATTCACGTGCAGATAATCCAGGTGAAGGGGAAGCGGCAGAAGGGACTGGAATCTGAGAGAGAGCAGAGCAAGCACCATTGTTCCCTCTCGGACCCCGCCCCCACATACAGCGTCACTACCCAGTGACTGGGCTGCCTTGCCCCAGGGAACACCTAAGGCTCCACCCCTCACTATGTAACAGGTCGACTAGACAAAAAAAAAAAAAAAACCAGAAACAAAAACAAAAACAAAAATGGCTCAAACGGGAGAACAAATCAAAGCCCCAGAGCCAATTCATCTAAGCGACGAAGAGATAGCCAACCTATCGGATACACATTTCAAAGCCTTGGTGATCAGGCTGCTCACAGAATTGGTTGATTTTGCTCACAAATTAGATGAAAAAATGAAGGCTACAATAAGTGAAATGAAGAAAAACACACAGGGAACCAATAGAGATGGGAGGAAAACTGGGACTCAAATCAATAGAGTGGACCAGAAGGAAGAAAGAAACAACCAAACAAAAAAAACAAGGAAGAAACAAGAATTCAAAAAAATGAGGAGAGGCTTAGGAACCTCCAGGACATCTTTAAACATCCCAACATCCGAATTATAGGGGTACCAGAAGGGGAAGAGGAAGAGCAACAAGTGGAAAACTTATTTGAACAAATAATAAAGGAGAACTTCCCCAATCTGGCTAAGAAAATAGACTACCAGGAAGTCCAGGAAGCTCAGAGAGTCCCAAAGAAGGTGGACCGAAGGAGGAACACACCAAGGCACATCATCATTACATTACCCAAGATTAAAATGAAGGAGAGAATTCTAGAAGCAGCAAGGGATAAGGGCACAGTCACCTACAAAGGAGTTCCCATCAGACTGTCAGCTGATTTCTCAAAAGATACCTTACAGGCAAGAAGGGCTGGAAAGAGGTATTCCAAGTCATGAAAGTCAAGGACCTATATCCAAGATTGCTCTATCCAGCAAAGCTGTCATTTAGAATGGAAGGGAAGATAAAGTGCTTCTCAGATAAGGTCAAGTTAAAGGAGTTCATCATCACCAAGCCCTTATTATATGAAATGTTAAAGGGAGTTATCTAAGAAAAAGAAAATAAAAAAGATGAATAGTAAAAAGACAGCAAACTCACAGGTATTAACAACCTCACCTAAAACAAAAGCAAACTAAGCAAACACCTAGAACAGGAGCAGAAACACAGAAATGGAGATCACATGGAGGGTTAGCAATGGGGGAGTGGGAGGAGGAGTGAGGGGGAAAAGGTACAGAGAATAAGTAGCATAGACGATAGGTAGAAAATAGACAGAGGGAGGGCAAGAATAGTGTGGGAAATGTAGAAGCTAAAGAACTTATGACACATGGACATGAACTAAAGGGGGGGAATGTGGGTGGGAAGGGGTGTGCACAGTGGAGGGGAATGATGAGGGAAAATGGGACAACTATAATAGCATAATCAATAAAATATATTTTTTAAAAAATAAATAAATAAAATGGCCCTTTTTGTAAGAAGGACAAAGTGTAGGTAAGGGTATTGAAATTCAGGAAAAAGTTAATTGGATTTAAAAGAAAAACTGCAGCATTCTCGCCCTAGGCAGTGGTCTTTAGCTGTGTCCTAGGCGATGGTCATCTCACTCTGGAGGACAATGGCTCAGATACCATCTTGACTGCTTGAAACCTCCTGGGGCACAAAGGTGGAACTGCTTGTGGTCTCCTGGAGTCAAGATGGGTCACACCTTCAGCTCCTGAAACAACAGCTTTTTACATACATTGATTACTAAGCTTATTAGCTATTACTTGAAACTAAAATTTTTCCAACAATTGAGCCCCCCATCAAAACAAATCCCTATTGTTAAGATAAAGGTCAGCAAATTACAGCCTGCTGCCTATGTTTGCAAATAAAATTTTATTGGAACAGAGTTACAATCATTAATTTCCATATTGACTATGTCTGCTTTCATGCTACAACAGCAGAGTTCAGTAGTTCTGACAGAGGCAGTATGGCTCACAAAGCCTAAAATATGTATTATCTGCCCTCTACAGGAAAAGCTTGTTCATCTCTGGTTTAGGCCATTATTAGTTGGATTTTTCTGTTATTTACAGCCAAAAGCACTCCCAATTGAAACACTGAACAGAATTATACAAATAGAAAAAGGTGGGAACTTCTGGTCAAGATGGTGGCATAAGCAGACATGGCTCACCTCTTCACACAACCACATCAAAATTACAACTAAAGTACAGAACAACCATCACTCAGAACTGTCAGAAATTGAGTTGAATGGAAGTCAGACAACTACAGAATTAAAGAAACCTAATCCATCCACACTGGTAGGAGGGGCACAGATGTGGAACAGGTTGGTCTCATATCCACATGTGGTATATAAAAATTCAGGAAGGATATCTCAAAAGTGAGGATCCCAGACCCACACCAGGCCTTCCAGCCCAGGATAGTCCCCACACTTCTGGCTGCAAAACCAACAGGGATTGAGTTGGTGGAAGAAACGGCTGGAGCCTCAAGCAGTTCCTCTTAAAGAAACCATGCATGGATTCACTACACAGACTTACTCCCTCTGAACTCTAGCACCAAGGTAGCAGCTTGAAAGGCATCAGTGACATACTGGGAGAAACTGAAGTGGCTGACATTGGGATGAGCAGAGGCCATTGTTCCTTTTCTAAACCTTCCCCCCACAAGCTGGCAAGCTGGTGCCATATCTGAGACTCCATTGCCTTGACCAATACTGTTTGACCCACCTTGGAGATCCCCAGAGACTCCACCCAACCCAATTTATGGGACCACCCAAGCTGCTTCTTCCATATGAATGTCTGGTCTTGGCTAATGCTTCACAACTTCCTAAATCCTCTCAAATAAGTGACAGCTGGCCTCAGTGAGCCCCAGGCACAGCACTAGAAGCAGCCAGCCTAGATTCACAGCTTGGCTTCAAATGAAAATCTCCAAGCTCTGTACAAGTAACAGCCATCTCAGATTGCTTTATAGCTCAGGCAGAATGGTCCTGGGCAAAACACAGGTAGGGTCTGACCTTGACCTGCACTACCTGGGAAAACCCAAGACCAGCACACCCAGTGGACAGCTATGGACCATGTCAGAGCACCACCAGATGATCCTCCACAGAGGACAGGGGTTGGTGGTAAGAGGTCACAGCCAATCCTTGCAGCTACTGGCCTGGGTGAATCCCTCCCATAAATCTGCCAACAGCAACCAAGGCTCAACTACAAGAGGAGGGTGTACTCAGCCCACACAAAGGGATACCTTGAGTACCCAGCTTGGGTGATAGGGGAGGCTGTCCCACTGGGCCCTACAGGACACCTACTACCTTAGGCCACACTACCAAGACACAGAGTCAAAGCAGCTCTACCTAACACATAGACACAAACACAGGGAGGCTGCCAGAATGAGGAGACAAAGAAACATGGCCCAAATGAAAGAACAGATCAAAGCTCCAGAAAAAGAACTAAACAAAATAGAGATAAGCAATCTATCAGATGCAGAGTTCAAAACACTGGTTATTAGCATGCTCAAGGAAGTTAGTATGGACCTCAACAGCATTAAAAAGACCCAGTCAGAAATGAAGGATACATAAATTGAAATAAAGAACAATTTACAGGGAAACAACAGTAGAGTGGATGAAGCTGACAATCAAATCAATGATTTGGAACATAAGGAACAAAAAAACAGCCAATTAGAATAACAAGAAGAAAAAAAGAATCCAAAAACATGAGGAAAAGCAGCATCTGGGACAACTTCAAGAGGTCCAACAATCACATCATAGTGGTGCCAGAAGGAGAAGAAAAGAGCAAGAAACTGGAAATCTATTTGAAAAAATAATGAAAGAAAAATTCTCTAATTTGGTGAAGGAAATAAACACGCAAGTCCAGCAAGCACAGAGAGTCCCAAACAAGATGAATGCAAAGAGGCCCACTCCAAGACACATCATAATTGAAATGCCAAAGGTTAAAGATAAAGAGAGAATATGAAAACCAGCAAGAGAAAAGCAGTTAGTTGTGTACAGGGGAGTTCTCATGAGACTGTCAGCTGATTTCTAAAAAAAACTTTGCAGGCTAGAAGGGGTTGGCAAGAAATATTCAGAGTCATGAAAAGCAGGATTGCTCTACCCAGCAAAGCTATTATTTCGAATGGAAGGGCAGATAAAGAGCTTTCCAGACAAAAAACTAAAGGAGTTCATCATCACCAAATCATTATCACATGAAATGTTAAAGGGACTTATTTAAGAAAAAAAAAGATCAAAACTAGGAACATGAAATGGCAAAATTACATCTCTATCAATGATTAAATCTAAAAAAACAAACTAAGCAAACAAGAAGAGCAAAGAAAGGATCACAGATATGAAGAGCTATTTGATGGTTGCCAGATGGGAAGGGGATGTAGGGAAATGGGTGAAGAGGTGAGGATATTAAGAAATACAGATAGGGCCCTGGCTGGTGTGGCTCAATGGATTGAGTGACGACCTACAAACCAAAGGGTCACCAGTTCAATTCCCAGTCAGGGTACACACCTGAGTTGCAGGCCAGGTCCCTGGTGGGGGGTGCACGAGAGACAACCACACATTGATGTTTCTCTCCCTTTCTTTCTCCTCTCTCTAAAAATAAATAATTTTTTTAAAAAGGAGTACAAATAGGTGGTTATAGAATAGCCATGGGGATGTATAGTACAGCATAGGAAATGGAGTAGCCAAAGAACTTGTACACATGACCCATGGACATGGACAATGGTGTGGGGATAGCCTAAGGGTGTGGGGGGGTACTTGGTGGAGGGAGGCAAAGGAAGAAAAATCAGGATAACTGTAATAGCATAATCAATAAGATTTTTTTAAATGTCTAGGAAGATGAACATCCAATTGATAACTGGTTATTTCCAGGGAGGGGAATGAGACTGAGATTGGGGTAAATTTGAAGGGAAATTTTTATTTAACACACAAACCAGAAATTTTTAAAATAATGACAATGAACACAAACTGTTTCATAATTTAATTTTTCTAATATAAATATTAATCGGAGGTCTATACCTCCGTGATAAAGAGTAAACTGATGATACATTTAAAAATGTTAATAAATTTCACAGATACGTTTAAGAAGAAAACAAAAAGACAAAAGAAGTACTTACTCTGTGAATCCTAATTCTGAAATATATGTAGTTACATTTAAAAAAAAGCAAGAAGAAAATATCAAAACAAGTGACAGTGATTATCTAGGTGGTAGGATAATGACCAGTTTTTGTACCTTCCTGTATTTTCTCATTTTCTACCATCTGCATGCACTGGTTTGGAAATAAGAAAGAAATTAAAAACGTCGGAGCCAGGCTCCACTAAGTGGGGCACCTCCCCCAGCTACCTTGGCGGAGGGAACACAGAGCAGACAGGCCCAGGGGCAGCACTTGATGTATCATAACGGCATGCACTTAAAGAGCACCCACAGTTTTCATACTTCATATGTATCACTCTTTAATTATCTCAACAACCCTGTAAAGATGTACCAGATTTTCAGCTCCATTCTGCAGACAAAACAGAGGCACAGAGAGGTTTTGTAACTTGCCAAAGACCACAGAGCTATCAAGTGGTAGAGCCAGGATGCAACCCACCCAAGCCATCTGACCTGGACCCCTTCCCTGCCCTTGACCGGTCTCGCCATCCTATCTCCCAAGTGCGAAATCTTCTCCCAGGGTGTCAACAGAGCACAAGTGGCCCAAAGAATATTTTTTGAAAGAGTTTAGATTTCCTTTTTTTTTTTTAAGGCATCAAACTAGTCATCCTGGGAAAACAACTTCAGAACTCACTGCAATTCCTTGCACTCGCTTCACAGTTTTATTTTTCTAAATTATATAATGGGGTTAGGGAGGGGTCCACAGTCTTTTTGGTGGCTACTAATTAGAACCCAGCCAGCACTGACTGCATTTAGTAGGCACAGGTGACTATCAAACTGTCTTAGCTTCTCAGGTGAGGAGACTGAAGCTATCATTTATCCGGCAGCTGTTGCCCCTGCCTCCCAGTCACCTGCCCAGTCCTATGGTCCCAGGAATATGGGGGCACCCAGCAAGCCCTGGACCACAAGAAGAGGGAAAGTGGCCTGTATGAGAACCCACCGAGTTCCAAGCAGTACTGAGTGCCACATATTTATCTCCCCAAATTCACTAAGTCCTCAGACACCTGGGGAGGGAATACCAATGATGCTCATCTTACAGGTAAAAAAAACTGAGCCTGGGAATGGTTAAGTACATGCCTAAGGTCCCCCAGCTGCCTCCCAAAGCAATCCCATGGCTTGCCGCGTGGCACCAATGCACAGAACTTGGAGTTTTGGCTCGGCAGCCCACACCTGCTGTGTTAACTGGGGCAGGTGGCCTCACTGCTGAGCCAAGGTTTCCTTGCCTGCAAGATAAGGGCAATATTACTTACCTCGCAGGGTCTTGTGAGGATGGACGGTGAAGCACTTTTTAACAACTGGGCTGCCTGTCAGTTTTACCACCACCACTACAATGGGGCAAGGTGGTAGACAGCTGTTATTTTTGTCTGCCCACAGTCCTTTCCCCCTTCTTCTGGTAAGAGGATCCTGGTGGTCCTCTGGGAGAAAACCTCTTGCTTACCAGTGATTAACTCAGGGTTCACCCCACCCAGCCTTGTCTCCAGGGTAGGTGAATCTCAATCTGGACACTCAGCTGATCTTGTGGTAAGGGAGCTGCTCAACTTTGCTGGAGCTGCTGAGAGGATTATGACGACAGGAAGGAGAAAACAAGGAAGCAGCACCTATTACCACTTCGGGGCTGACTACATGTCAGACACTGTTCAGGGCACCCCTGAGGACCCAATGAGGTAGGTGCGGTTATCACCCCCATTCTACAGATGCAGAAACTGAGGCTCAGAAGCAGTTAAGTACTTGGGTAATTGATGAGCCAGGATTCAGGCCCAGGCCATCAGGCTCCAGAGCCTGCGCTGTCTCCCCATTTGTTATCCGGCCTCTGTGCAGCAAGCCTGGAGCTTCTGGCAGCCAGCTTACACCAAGAAAGCCCAGCCTGCTGGAGAGCGGCCCCCATTACAGAAGATGGAGTGGAGGGTACTGAGTCAGAGTACCTGGGTCCTGCCATGCCTGCTGTGGGCCACCCCTGAACTTTTCAGCCAGATGAGGCAACAAATTCCCATTTTCCGTACAGCTGGTTTGAAGAGAGCTTTTGTCACTTGAACAGTCCGAAAGACAAGCCTTCTGGATCCTAATGAAATTGAAGTCACAGAGCCATTCTCTTGTCAGACATGGGGACCACAGAAGCAACGGAGGCCCAGAGAGGGGAGCGGGAATGTGCCCACAGTCAGCAGTAGTGACTCAGGACTGGAACTCACATGGCCTGACCCTCTCGTCTCCCTGGCCGGGCTCCAGCAGAGGTGGCTCCAGACTGAGGGACAGCTCTCATGGGCCCGTTTTCAACCAGGAGACACAACTTTCAGGAGTAATTTGGAGAAACCTCCTTTTCTTAGATAACATCATTCTCTTTTTCAATGATAGTCTATATTCTATAAAGTGATTTTGGGGGTGGAAGGTAAAGGGAGACACTTGCAATGCAACTGCATGCCTGAGATTTGAAGATTTAGGAAACTTTGGTGACGCTGGGTTGATGGGCACATTGCTGAGCAAAAAGAGATTCGGGAAGGAAAAGCTGGCAAAATTGTCTCTTTCTGGTCCCAAACTACAGCTCTCTGATGGGTTTTTTTCCTAGAGTTTAATCTTATGCTGGAAGCTAAACTGATACTAGGAAGGTTTCAGATATGTCTATCTCCTTCTTGGCATTTTATCAGAAATTGATTCTCTTTGTTTTTTTGTGGCTGGAGACTTGGCCTTGCTGTTGTTCAGCTTGGGTTACGGGTATGTGTCTGCACACGTTTCCTGCAGCTCCCAGCCTGACTGCAGGGGTCTTGGAGTAGGCTGGTGACTCAAGGGCAAGTCATTCTGATGGGAAGGCTTACGTGCTGCTTCATCACACTGACAGGCAGGACACCGGCCCAGTTTACGTCCTGCTTTTTCTTAGTAATACTTCTTGTCCACCTCTGAATCCGAAGAGATTAGCTTTTCAAACAGGCTATAATAAACCTGCCAGTTCTAAATTACAGTAGTCAACATTTATTGAGCACCTAGTATGTGCCATCGCTGTACTAAGCACTGCATGCATATCAACTCACAGAGTCCTTACCACAAGCCCGTGATGCAGTTTCTCTATCATCGCTGCTCTTTACAAGAGGAAGACGAGTCTCAGACAGAATAGGTAACTCTCCTGAGTGATGACACTAGTGTAAGAACCCAGGTTGTTTGGTTCCAGGGTTCACAGGCTCAGCTACTTTGCAACACAGCTTCTAACCCTGCCCTGTGCCTTATCCGCCCCACAGCAATCGGTTGTCAATGCTACCAAGGCCCCCATGCCCCAAGTTCTCAAAGCTACAGAGACAAAGACCTTGAGAAGCAGAAAGACCAACAACAGGAACTTTACAACCAGGAATGCATTTGGCAGCTGGATATAAAATGGATTTAATTCTTCTCTGCCCAGAAATGTAAACTAAAAGGCTTCATTCCAGGAAAAGTACAGATGTGGAACGTCAGCCCTCATATCAGGCAGGCTCTTGTAATGTAGCACTACCAGTTTACATTATGCCCCCCCCCATTCTCCATCTTTTAAAAAAATTTCTAAACAAAGCAGTTGAGACCTTTAAATATGAAAGGGGCAGCTCCTGATTCCCCAGAAGGCTGAAGTTACAAGGACACTGAGAGCTGAAGTAAGGAAAGGGAAGGGTTTGCTGCTTGCATGCTAGGCCCTTACAATTAGCCAAGTGCTCAGTCAGAGCCAAGGGCCCATGAGAGACAGCTTTCAGAAACCAGGATGCTGGACGTGCCCCCTGCCCTTCTCGGGACAGTACCCTGCTGCCATTCCCTGTTCAGAAGAGTGGACTAGGGAACGACAAGTTGCCCAACGAGTGGCTCTGGTATGTTTACCTCAGCTAAGGGCAGCCACACTTGAATCTGGCCAGCATTCTATAAGGTGGCCGGGAGCAAAAAGCTAAGCCCCTCTCATGCACTACTAGGAGACAAAGTAGAAGCATAAATATTAAAACAGCACATGCCCTTTGATCCAGCAATTCCACTTTTAAGACTTAAGTTTTGACTTATCCTGCACATGTGCACAGAGATGTCTGCTCTGGGAGAGCCCTGATATCCTAGACCATGGCAGATTAGACAGACAGCCGCTGGGGACTAGTGATGTACTTATGGGCAATCCTTTATATGCAATTACTTAGCAACAAAATTGGATCAGAACTGACATGAAATGTATAGTCTTTATTTCTCCCACTTTATATAAATATTCATATTTTCCTACAGATATATTAACATACTTGATTACAGAGTGCTGTCCCAGGTCACACTGGGATGATACCACTTTATAACTTCTAAATAAATGAAACACATTTGGCCCCAAAGGTTTCAAATAAAGGACCGTGTTCCTGAGCATTCACAACAGAGTACTGTGCAGCCATAAAAAAGAACAAACACAGCCTGTGCGCATATCCTGCTGTGGAATGCCCTCCAACACATACCACTACATGAAAACAAAAACCAGGAACAAAACAATGTGTGTCACGTGCTATCACTGTGTTAGAAAGGAGGGGAAGGGGCAGACAAAGATAGATGTGTTCTGCATGGAATGGTTGTGGAAAGACACAGAAGTTGGTTACAGTGGTTGCCTATTGGGAGGGAAGCTGGGGGCACTGATGTCAGGAGCCTCTAAATGCCCTTTAGTATTGATTGGCCAGATTGATTGGACTCTCTCTCTCTGGCCTCTGAACTGGGAGAAGGAACAACCTGCAGAGAGTCGCGCCAGGATGATGACACGGTGCAGAGACCAGAGAGGAGAGGAGCTGTGTTCATGCTGGCACACAGCCAAGGATGTCCGTCTGGGTGACCCCATCCCTAGAGGTGCCCTGGATCCTGGACTCCCTGCTCTGCTGTCTTCCCCTGAGATCCCAATCTCTTACTTTGCTTGGCAAAGATGAAATGAGTCTCTGCTTAATAGCAGGAAGTGTTCGTGTGAGTGTGCACACGTGGCTGTGAGTGCATGCAAAGGGAACCCTCAATCTCTTCTAGGTGGTTGAGTTAAATTACTTTTGCAGCCCTTCACAAAGCGAGCCCAGCAGATGAGTGTGCTGTCAAGAGCATTTTCCCATCCCCAGTCAGCTCTAAAAGAAGGCAGTTCATTGTCACTGGGGACTCAGCGATTTACAGTGGAGGCCTGCGGCTGGCCTGCCTGAGGCCCACTTGCCTGGAGCACACAGCTAGGAGCCTGGATGGCCAGGATCAGCCTGAAATCCAGCTGGAGCAAGAGAGGCCCCTCAGAAAGAAGTACAGTTGTGCTGCCTCCTCTGTCCAAGGGCGTACTCCGTGTTAAACAGCAGACACTCCAAGGAATGACTAAAATTACGTAACAACCAACATTTATGGCATGCTCACTGTGGGTCAGATGCCACGCTGGGTGCTTCAGAACACTGCTGCCTTTGCTCCATAAACCAAGATGTCAAAGCAGGTATTATCAAATGAGATGAGGGCATCAAGAGACTGGTCCGAAGTCACATGACCGGGACTTGCTGCAGAAGCACGTGGTGGGCCTGTGTGCCTCCTCCACGCAGCAGGAGGACACGCTGCCAGCGCCACACCCCTGAGCCCCACAGTGACACTGGGCACCAGTACCAATAGTGGGCGGGGAGTGATGAATAAAGATTTTTCTCCTCTGTGGTTTCCCTTTTTTTAAAACACTATCTGATAAATTTACTTACTAACGATTTTTGAGTAAACTACAATGACCACAATTTCAAAATCATTAATAATTCATGACTAACGGCCAAAAACACTATATAATCTCCACAGGCAGGAACCATAAATACTTGTTTGAGACGAGGCTGAGAATATTTTTACCAGCCACATGGAAAGTATCTACCAACTTGAAGCCAACCATCAAAGATACATTTTTTAGAAATGATTATAAGCTGTCCAAAGCCTCTGTTCAAGACGACTCTGCCAGGAAGTCTTCATGGCCTCCACTGGCACCCCCTGGGACTTTGTCTGGGTCTCCTCTATGCTATTTGTCATCCTTTCCTTTGACTTGTGCCTGTCTGTGCCTGTGAGAGGGCTTGGAGGGCTTGAGAACAGGAGTCCTCCATCCCAGCAGGCATGTGGAGCACAAGGAAGTCCCTGGGCTGAGAGCAGGGGTGAGTTACCACCTGTAAACCACGGCTTCTCACCCGTGGCTGCACACTGCATCCTCTTGGGGGAATTAAAAAACTCCAATGCCTAGGTCACACTGCCAGAGATTCTGATTTAATTGGTTTGGAAAGAGGCCTGGATAACAGGCTATTTAAAGATTTTATTTATTTTATTTTTTAGAGAAAAGGGAAGGGAAGAAGAAAGAGAGAGAAACATCAATACGTGATTGCCTCCCACATACCCCCAGTTGGGACCTGGCCCGCAACCTAGGAGTGTGCCCTGACTGGGCATCGAACCGACAATCCTTTGGTTTGCAGGCTGGCGTTCAATCCACTGAGCCATACCAACCAGGGCTGGATGTTGGGGTGTTTAAAAGCTCCTGGGTGATTCTAATGTGCAGCAATGTTTGTGAACCACTGCCACTAAGCGCTCAGCACAGGGCCCGGCCCAACCCATTTGCTGACCCCTGTTTGCTCTCAGATGGGGGCAGGGACGGCAGACTGGAGGGTTCCATTGAAATGTGCCATTGAAAGCCATTGCCTGTTGTTGCCTTACGGGAATAAGGACTCCATTGTCATTCTCCATCCTTCCAACGAAGCCAGAAGCCTGCATTTTTATGTAAAATCTCTAATTTTTAAATGTAGCCCTGGCTGGTGTGGATTGAGTGCCAGCCTGTGAGCGGAAAGGTTGCCCATTCGATTCCCGGTCAGGGCATGTGCCTGGGTTGCGGGGCCAGGTCCCCAGTTGGGGGCATGTGAGAGGCAACCAATAGATGTATCTCTCTCTCACACACATCGATGTTTCTCTCCCTCTCTTTCTCCCTTCCTTCCCCTTTCTCTGAAAATAAATGTATAAAAATAAAATAAAATAAATATGAATACCTACCTAATTCTAAAAAATTGTAATAGAGTATGGGCCAAATAAAACACATCTTCAGGCTGAATTGGGCCTGGCAAGTTCATTGAGAATAGCTGCCCATCCTCCCTTTGCCATGCTGGCCCATGGCCACTCAGAGCAGTGCCCAGTCCCACCCAGGATGGAAACCATACGCTCACCAGAGAAGGTGCAAGCTGGCCCGTGTGACCTCACTGCTCAAGGAACATGGCCTGTCCCCATCCACTTGTTCTACCCAACATGTCTTTTTCTTGCTTTCATGGGGACCTAGCTTGATCTGTACCTGGCATCCTGTGTAAGGCACAAAGCATCAGGAGGTACAGATTTCACAAACTGAGGGAGGGGAGAATGCAGAAAGAGGAGGTGGATGGAAAAGCCATGTTATAACACATCAGGATGAACATCCTTGAAGCTTGTTATTGCTTTCTCTTGTTTTTCTAACCAAGCAAAAGCCCTTTTAGAGAGTCAGCACCCTCTTTTTCAGAGGGCCTGAAACCATCTTAAATATCTTTCAGGATTAAAGTTGGATATTGTGATAAACAACCCCATTCTCTGCTTTCTCTCACTTCAAGCACTTTTCAGGAGTGTGATCTGAAATGCTCTCCAGCAACTCACCTGATGGAAGTAACCAGGAAAGTGGCAATTAGGGGAGTCCAGTTGCCAAGGAGAGAGAAGGGGAAGGGAAACAGTATTTCTACCAGTTAAACCTGCTGCCCTGCTTCGTGGTTTCCCAGCTACCTTCTTAATGTGGATAAATGGGATGCTGTTGTTCTGTAACCTAAGACCTTAGTTAGGTTTAAAGGATCCCAGCATAGCAGGATTGGTCCCCACCCTTGCTCACTTCACAGAGGGAGACCAGGTGCCTGCAGGCCTTGTGCTCACTCCTATGCTAGCTCCTCCACCCTCAGGTCTCTAGGGCTTTGCAGGAGACAGGCACACCTTTGCCTACTTCCAGAAAATTCTCAGTACCAGAAAGGAATAGGAGAATCCAGCCTGTTCAGCTTCTAGATCACCCACTGGGGCTGACATTTAGATCTTTCCAATGGCATCAAACTTCCTGAGTTATCTTCCAGCCATCATTTCAGGTAGGCTAATTGGATTCGAAAACCCACACTGGCTATTTTGGCTACATCTGAGAAAAGAAACAGTAGGAGAGAGGATGAAAGTCATAACAAAGTAAATGGGGCCCTGTGCAGTCCAAACCTAGTCTTCCTCTTCAGAGCTCACAGAAAGCAAAAGACCAAGTCTTGCCATTTTTGAGCCCCTGGGCCCAGCGGAGCCTGAGAAATCCCCTTTCCTCATCAGAATTGTGTCACTTTACAATCAAGAATGTTAGTGCACAAGTGTTGATGAATCTCAGGATGGGTTGATATTTACGATGAGCTATATACCTTCAAACCCCTGTACCCATAAGACTCAAATTTCAACTCCTCTGAGTTTGAGACCTCCCTTCGATAGCCTGTGAGTGCCTGCACCGCTCCTCACCTCAGGCTCAACTTTCCTGCTCAGTCTCTATAACTTTGACACGCTATTTACTTGGCCTGAAAAACTCCTACTCATTTAGGTGGCAGCCTATACATCAGCTTTTCTGCACAGCCCTTCTTGGCAATCTCTGGCAGAGTTAGGTGACCCCTTTTCTGTATTGAAATTCTACTTTTTTTGTCCTTCTCTCACTATGTTGGCACTCTCTCACACTGCATTGCAATGATCTGTTGCACATCTCTTCCAACTGTACTGAGCACACCCTGACATCAAGAACAGTCCCACCCACACCTTAATCCCAGCCCTGGCGCCTGGCACAGAGCGGTAGGGTTCAGAGTGGTAGGTAGGTTTCAAGAATAGCCACAATATTTTGTAGATTTCCCATCAAGAAGTGGGACCTATTTCCCCACTCCTTGAATCTGGGCTGATCTTGTGACTTGCTTTGAAAAACAGGAAATGGCAGAAGTGACACCGTGCTGGTTCTTAGCCTAGGACTCAGGAGGTCCTGCAGCTTCCACTCCCAAACTTTTGAAGCCTTGAACCTCCAGGTGGGTGGCTTGCTGGAGGATGAGGGAACATTTCGGGAGAACTAAAGCATTCTGATGCTCAGTCAGCCCTGGGTGACAGCAGTTAACCACAAATGCCTACGTAAGCCCAGCTGCAGTTAGCAGAGCCTGGCCCGTCAGCTCTGCCCAGGTAAGCCTGCCCTGAACTGCTGACCCACAGAACTATGAACTAAACGTGTGGTTGTTTAAAGTCACTAAAAGTTGGGGTGATTTGTTACACAGACAAAGCTAACTGATACATTCCGCAAGAAATCCCTGGTTGATAACCCTAGTTGCCAACTATCATTTAGTCAGGGATTCCAGCTTGGGACTCAGAGAGGAGACCCAAGAACAATTACCAGCCTGCTCCTTCAGGTCCCTTCCAATAGCTGCCTCCCACCAGCCCTTGCCAGTGACACATTTACCTCCTTTTTCTCTCGTGAGCAGGACCGGCTTCTCTCAGCCTTTCGCAGAGTCTGACCTGCAGCAGTTCAAAAGCAGAACCAGAGATTAAGGCTGTTTTAAAACAGCTAATCATCACAAAAGCTTTTTATTTGCAAACTGGATAGACAGGACCAATCATAATCAAACGATTTTAAGAAAATGCAGCCTATTATTATAATGGGAAAATGGTATACTCTTAAAATAAACCAACGGCAAGGAAATAGCAATTTACACACGTTATTTGACTATAATGAACAAAGCCTCAGCTGTTTAATCTGGAGCATTATCTGTGCTCTGCACGGGCTGTCAGACTCTAGTTTTCCCAGTCGAATTGCATTTTTATTAAATTGTTTGGATTATACAAAATGCATCCCACTGTGTGCAGGCACATAACCTTTGATGAGTGCATCCCAATGCACCGCACCAAACCCCCAAGGTTGGACACATAGGTAACTGTACAGATGTGAATTAGCAGGAGTCACCCACATTTCACAAAACGGGCAACTGCAGGGAGAATGGTTGCTTTCCTCGGAAAACTAGAACACTAACACTTGAAGACATGCATAAGTCTAACAGATCACTGTTCCAAATGCAGTTTTCAGAACTTTTATGGTGGTATCCACTATAAAAGAATTCCTTGATGAAAAATTAATGGATTGCCTTGGTTTTTGAGATAGAAAATAATAGTCACTGCACATCGTCAAGGCACCTCCCAAAATGTCCAGCTTCACTCATGAGTGGCTATTTGTGAGAATGTCACAACCACATGTCCCATTAGCCAAGAGCACTCAGAAGGCAGGATTGAAAAGGTTACCTGATGACTTACTGAGAGGCAAGAGCTGGGAACTGAGTCTTGGAGGAAAGACTTCCGTCATTGGAAGTGGTCCCTTTCAGTGGGCCCACACCAGACAGGGGCACGATGGGGGTGGGGCCCCAGCTGGCCATAAAGCACAAGTCAAGGGATGGTGCTCTTTCTAAGAAGGTGAGAGTAAGGGAAGATCAAAGGCCCAAAGATGAACTCTGGCCAAACTTGGGGGCCAATACATAAAAGGATTTAGAAAGAGACACCTGAAGAGTTTACAGGAGACCTTGGATTACACAGGATTGCGGTATGGTAGACATCTTTTGGGTTATCTGCTCAGCCAAAATGACACCCTAAACTGCCCCTTTGCTCTTCCTCCCCTCTTCATCCCCAGGTGGGACCCTGACCCAGCTGCAGCCAATCAGAATCCAAGTCTCAGGAACCTAAATTGGTTCTCAGACAGAGAGGGTAAGAGGGCCAGAGCAGGGTTATCTCTGCATGTGAGCTTTCTTGCTGTGAGAAGCCATCCACCTGCCTTGGGGACAGACTAACAGAGAATGCCAAGACTTATCTGAAACTGACTGCGTGCCTGCCTTTGTGTTCCACAGACATCCCCTTACTGGGGGTGTCAAATTCATTTTAGCCAGGGGCCACATAAGCCTTGCAGTTGTGTTCAAAGGGCCAAAATAATTTTAGGACTGCATAAATGTAACTACTTCTTAGTTGTTAAAGAGTTGAATTACATTCAGCCCTTTGAAGGCAACCACGAGGCTGATGTGGCCCCTGGTGAAAATTAGTTTGACACCCCTGCCTTAGATCTATCTTTCTTTCTTTCTCTTTCTTTCCTGCATTCCTTCCTTTCTTCCTTTCTTTCCTCCTTCCTTTCTTCCTTCCTTCTTTCCATGGTTTTTTTCCTTCCTGGGTTGCAAGCCAGGCCCCTACTTGGGGGCTGCAAGAAGCAACCAATCGATGTATCTCTTTCACACTGGTATTTCCTCCACCTCTTTCTCTCTCCCTTCCCCTCTCTCTAAATAAATAAATAAAATCTTTAAAAAGAAAAGAAAACAGGCCAGATATAGGGATCAGGTGATTTGAGCCATTAGGGCCAATTTTATCCTAATCTCCTGACCCCTGAGGCTCTGGGGCAGGAGCCAGGGTAGATGGCTCCCACAAACCCTTGTTTACACCTGCTCTAGCTGTCAGTGGAAGGACAAACCAGGTAACATAGATCATGTAACACAGAGCCAGAGGCTTGGAGATGGGCCTGGAGCTGGAACTGGCCAGAGTGGGCTGGAGGCCAGGGGACAGATAAGGATGGTTTTTGTAGAAGAACTAGTTATAAGACAGGTAAGATACCAGCAGCAACAAGTAGGGAACAGGAGGGAAGCAGAGCTAGGCCAGGGTGAGCATAGTAGACCCCAGAGTCTTGCTGAGGCCCTTCCTGCACTGATGGAGCACACACCCAGGGATCTGGTCCAGGGGACAGCTAACCAGTCATAGCACTCTGGATAAGTCACAGGATGCAACAGGATCTCTCTGGACATATTTACTTCCTTTTAAAAAAATACGAGGCTTAATCACCTCCAGGTTTGCTTTTCTTGTATAAAATTCTGCTATACCAATAAGGAACACTTAAAAAAATGAAGCTGGGCCATAAAAACAAAATATTAATACAAAAATCACAGAGCTTAACTACTGAAATATGAAAGCAAATCTCTCTAGTGGAGTAAATTAGAAGCTTCTTTATTCATTAAATTCGAAGAGAATGCGCTTATTTTCCAATGAAGATAATTCGCTCTAACTACACGCATTGGTTATCTAATGCCCCTGCCTTCACACCACTAAGCCTTCTCTCCTCCAGGTAGCTCCACGTGGAGTCAGCTCCTTGCTGCCAAGGATGGAAGAACCAGATTCTTCTGATATTCTCTGAGTATCTTTCTACCTATATCTTATTTTATTCTCACAACAATTTGGGGAAGGAAGTAGAAGAAGTAACATTAACACATATGCTGCTTGCAAAATTAAGGGGCTGTTCCTCTGCATTTTGCAAGGTGACCTGCCAGATTCAGCCATGAAACAATAGTAAGACCAACTGTAAATGCTACCTGAGTGACTCACTTTGTAAAACAGATGTGCACCTCAGGAAAGGTAAAAAGAAGTGAATGCACCGATTTTTTTAACTATAACATCATTTTCCCACTTATAATTTTAGAGAGATTTTATCTACACTTAGGATTTATCTTCAGTGGTAGAAAAATTCTGACATTTAGTTTTACTTTGCTCTAGATGCAGATAATGATATTCATCGCTGCCATTTAGAGGGGCATTGTATCTTCCTAGGATGTTAGCTTCTGAAGTCATAAGGCAAGGGAAAATCAACATCAAAAATTATAAGGCTCCTGAAAAGGAGCCTTAAACCTCCTGTAAAGTACAGTCTCCAACACAACCTTTCATATCCACTGCTACAGATGAATATGCATGTATGATATTTGATGCACATGGAAATGTATGATACATAATTTAAAAATACATATGTAAAATATGGCTTTATGGTATTTCTAATTGAACTATTCATATTGTAATTACTCCCTCTATTTTTCTCTTGGGGTTGGAGGAAAGTGGTGGGGGTGGGGATGAGAGCGGAGCATGGAGTTCCTAAAAGTTCAATGCTTGGTTGCTGCAACTCCACAGTACTGGACACCTAATATGTGCCAGGTCTATTTCCTCACAACCACTTCTTTAGACCAAGGGTCAGTGACCTTCTTCTGTAAAGAGCCAGATAGTCAATATGTCTTACTTTATAGGCCATAAAGTCTCAGGTACAACTACTCAACTCTGCCACTGAAGTATGAAAGCACCGTAGACACTATGTAAACAAATGGAGGTGGCTGCACTCCCATCATACTTGACTCACAAAAACAGGCAGCAGGCTAGACTTGGCCTGCAGGCCATAGCTTGTTGATTCTTGCTTTAGATGGACAGTATGATTCCCACTCTACAAACCAATGATGAAATAAAAAACAAACTGAGGGTGAGTGATTGAGCTGCTTGTGCAAGGCCACATAAATGTACCTTGTTAAACAGTAGGCCTCGGTGTGCCCCTAATCACCACCGTCGGCATCACATCCTCAGCCTGAGCACCAGCATCATCACTATCACCGCCACCATCACCATCATCGCTGCTACCATGTGAGCTCACCTTAATCAGGGCTCATTGTGTGCCCTGCATTGAGCTCCAGGCTAAGTACGTAAATCAACTCATTTACTCTTCACAGCTACCTCAGGAAATAGGTACTATTATTATCCCACTTATCAGAGGAGGGCACAAGCCCCAAGGAGGTTAAAAAATGTGTTCAGTGTCACATAGCTAGTGACTAGAGGAGCCTTGATTTGAATCTGGGCAGTTTGGTCCCAGGGCCTGCATGCCTATCTACTATGCTATACTGCACCTCAGTCAGATATTTGAGGACAAGTACAAGAAGGCCAGAATGCTCTGGGGAAGAAGACTGATTTAAGTAATTCTTTCTGTGACACAGCATTTTAATGTATTTTGGCCTCTTAAAGCAATTAATAAGAGGCTAAAGGAAGATGGAGCTCCCTACTAGCCATATAAATGCTGTAAAATGCCAACTGTGGAAAGGCAAACTTGGCAGTCAAACTCACTCCCTGCCCTGACTGGTGTGGCTCAGTGGGCTGGGCATCATCCCACAAACCAAAAAGTCACCAGTTCAATTCCTGGTCAGGGCGCATGCCTGGGTTGCAGGCCAGGTCCCTGGTTGGGGCATGTGAGAAACAACCAATGGATGTTCCTCTCACATCGATGTTTCTTTCCTTCTCTTCTTCCTTCCCTTCCCCTTCCTCTAAAAAATAAATAAAATCTTTAAAAACAAACAAACCCACTCCCATCTACTCAGGTGAAATGCTCAGCCTTGGCAGGCTGGGCTGGGCTTCAGGGAACACAGTGCCAGTGGAAATCCTGCAGCCAAAGAGGGCCCCTGCAGGGACCTCCCCATCACAAAGGAATTTTGAACAAAGAATTATTTTCTACCCACTGCGTTACTAAAATAAGCTTATTTCTTCTGTTGTCCAAATATGAGGACTCACATTGCTCATTTTACATGTCTATGCAATTTAATTTAAATGACAGAAGATATCCACTGAGATCCCACTTTCTCTCACCTATCTGTCTGGCAAAAATCCAGAGCTTTGACAGTATACTGTTGGCAAGAGGTGGGAAGAAGGCACTCCTGAGCATTGCTGGAAGGAGAAGAAAATGGTACAGCCCCTTTGGAGGATATCGTGGCAATATCCTCAAAAGTACAAATGTATTTTCCCTTTTGAGCTAACAATATGCTAGGAATCTACCATGAAGAAATATCTCCACAAACAGGAAACAAATGCATGCACAAGGTATTCACTGTAATATAATCCACAATGGCAAATATTAGAAATAACCCATAAGTCCAAGAGTAGGGACTGGCCGAATAAATATGGTGAATCTACATAATGCAATGGAATACTATGCAGTTAGGAGAAAGAATAGGTAAGTTCCTTATATATTTGGTAATTGGTCATATGTTAAGTGAAAAAAATCAAGGGGTGGAAAGTACATGTAGTATTTAATTTTTCTCTAAGGAAGAGGGAAAATAAGAATGTATACTCATATTGGTTTATTGGTACAATGAACCACCTGGAAGGCACTTGCACAAGACTGACTTCTCAATGTATAATTTTTTATATTGTTTTTATTTTTGAATGATTATTTGGATCTATTTCCTATTTGAGAAACTAAAATAAACTTACAATATTAAATGTCCAAAAGGCTGATTCAAAATTTTTAAAGATATAATATAATGAGACATGCTGTCGACCTCCCCATCTGAGATCCAAGGGGGGTGGTCTATGGAAGTGAGATGAAGTAGCTTCCAAGAACCTTGGGACCCAAAGCTTGTGGGAAAGAGAACACAATATTTTCAGAAAACAAGCTGCCTTCTTTTAAGAGATCAATTTGTAATTCATGAGAGATAAGAATGAAATGACAAAATGGTTTCTGGAACAACAATTTCTTAGCTAAGTCAATAGGTTATTGGTGACCAGCTCATTTATCTGAGGGTCAGTTTTTATGAAATGGCTGGATGAAATGAGAAATGAAAAAGAAAAGAGAAAGGACACTTGAGATCTCTTCTGGGAATCATGGTGTCCTAGTGCTTCCTAAGCACCTACCACTGTAGGTTTGACAGCTCTTGAGATTCCCTGTCATGTGCAACAACAAAGCCACTGGGCTTGGAGAAGCCAAGTAACTTGCCTGAGGTCACAGAGCAAGGAAGGAGAACAGTTACCAATGAGTCAGTCTGGCTGCTAATCCAGTGTTAACCACACCTTGCTGTCTGCCTGCACACCCTCCTTCAATTCCAGGAATGAGTGCACGCCAGCTCCACTGTCCTTACTACCCTCACCCCCACATGACTTCAGCTCCATCCCAGCTTCCTGAACCTTGATCCTGACTTCAGCTACAGCTTTGCAAAGGCAAGTGTGGCTGAGTAAAAGGGGGGAGGATGGTGACCGGGCAGCCTGGGGAGCACCTGCCTGTCCTAATAGGGAATCACACTATTTGGCTCCAGCTGCAGGTTTCCATTCAGGAATGTGGGCTGAGTTTTGTTGGACTAGATTTTTCCAGAGAAGTCCAGTTTTATGAGAAAGCTTCTAATTTCTTTTTTTTTTTTTTTTTTAAGAGAGAGAGGAAGGGAGGGAGAAAGAGGAGGAGAGAAACATCAATGTAGAAGAGATAACATCAGGCAGTTGCCTATCACATACCCCCAACTGGGGACCTGACCCAAAACCCAGACATGTGCCCTGACTGGAAATTGAACCAGCGATCTTTAGGTTTGCAGGTCAGTGTTCAATTCACTGAGCCATACCAGCCAGAGCAAAAGAAATCTTCTAATTTTTAAATGCTGGCAAGTAATTTAAAACAATTTTTTAAAGTTCTGTACAGCCCCAATAAAACAGGCCTCTAGTTTCCAACATAAGAGGTAACTGGGCAGAAGACTGAAAAATGTCTGGCTCTTTGCATTATTTCTTTCTTCAAAATATTTTTAATTATTTATTTCTTTTTTAGAGAGAGTGGGAAGGAAGAAAAAGAGGGAGAGAAATACCGGTGTAAGACAGAAACATCAATCAGTTGCCTCTCATACACGCCCCAGTCAGGGATTGAACCCACAGCTTAGGTATGTGCCCTGACCAGGAATCAAACCCGCAACTCTTCATTTTGCAGTTCAAAGCCCAACCAACCAAGCCACACTAGTCAGGACCCATTATTTCCTTGGCTTGATGCCATGGACCCTTTTATTGGGGTCGGGGAGGCCTCTTTAAAGAAATATAACAACAGAAATCTGTTAGACAAAGAGCACGACTGTTGTGAAGCCTGGTAAACATTGGCTCTAAGACACATTCTCCCCTTCGAATCCCGCATGTGCTCCTCCACGCTGGTTCTGGGCCTTTCAGTTACTTCTGTCTTCTGAACGCCTGAAACAATATCCCTGCCACTCTTCCTTTGCATTTTCTGTGTAACTCAAATTCCCAGGGCCCAGTTTACTGCCAAATTACCTGAGATAAACAAGCCATGCTAAGAGCCTCTTTTCCTTTCCAAACCTAAACAACAGCTGGCAGCTGGGAATGGTTATTTATAACCTGCACACTAATATGTGCATTTGCTTGTTTAGAAATGCTTAGCCATGCATTCTTTGGCTGGCCTAACAGATGAGAGCCTAGGGACACTGCTACGCAGTGGCTAAGAGGGTTGGACATGGGGTCAGCCTGTTTGGGAATCCTAATTGTCCCCATCCCATTATAATCAATCGTCAGGGTTAAGACAGTACATGTGAAACACCTAGAATAGTGCCCTGTGCCTTGTAGGCACTTAGTGCTTAGTAGTTTCCTCACCCAGAAACAGCTGGCTGCTCATGGATCTCATCAAGTTCTGTTGCATCCTGGCACCCAAAACTGTCCATCCCTCTCCATCATCCCTGTGTGAACCCTATCATCTTTTTCACTAGACACCCAGTTAGGTCTCTTGCCTCCACTATTGCTGGGCTTTCCCCAGGGAAACCACCTAAAAATAAGCCTGTATCACGTGTCTGCTTGACACTCCAGTGTGCTTCCCTCTTCCCTTACTTGCATTCACACCCCTGCAGCTCCCCAGTCCTTATTCTGCTCCTTGGACTCAGGATTCCTTCCTGCCTCCAGGCCTCTGCCTTCATCCTCTTGGTCTCATCAGTCAGATCTCAGCTTAAAGGGAATGACCTCAGGGTGGAAGAGCCCCCAGCCTTCTCTACTTTAATCTGCATGCCACTTATCTCATCTGTTTCTTGATATTTTTGTGGTCTGTCTCCTCCACTAACCATCAGCTTTGTGAAGAGGAGGACACTGTCTGGCTTTTCTATCATTGAGTTTCCCTCACCTGCAACGGTGCCTGGAATGGAGTAGTGATACTCTATTTAGTAGACCTTTCTGGAACTGATGGCTGCATGAATCACCAAATTTCAGAAAGGACAATTTGAGAAGGGACAGGAGGCATGATGACTTCTGGGACAGCTGGACAGACTTCACCGTCTCTCACAGTGTGGTTTTCTGACCCTTTCCCCTGCCCTTGCTGGGGTGGTGAAGCGAAATATGACTAAGTAAGTTTAATACACCATTGGAGATCATTGGAAAATATTATTTTTCATTTGAAATAGTGAAATTAAGTAAATGCCACACTTCTGTAATCTAATTAGTGGCCTATGTGACAACATGCTTCCAGACCAAAAGAATACTCAGGTCTACTTCCATAGCCACCACACAAGGTCCCAAACCCATTACTGCTACACACCCCAACCCAGCCCCATCCTTCCACCCCAGCCCTCCCACAGAAAAGCAGTGATACTGCATTTGTGAAAATACAGGGTGGGGCAAAAGTAGGTTTACAGTGTGAATATGCAAAACGGAGCTTATTCTTGTATTATTATTTATTATTGTATTATTTTCCACACAAACTGCAAACCTACTTTTGCCCACCCTGCACATGTGTATCCAAACTAAAGTGTCTTCTGAGTATTTGCATGCACCCCCCCACCCCCAAAAATGATCTGCAAACCCTGGAAAACTCAAGAAATGGTGTGTGAGATTTCCCCTGGAATCCTAAGGAAAAAGGTGCACTTTTCCTTGTGACAGCTAATTCTTACTGAGAGCCTTATTAAGTGCCAGGCACCATTCTAGGGTCTTTAGATGGATGAATTCATTTGATCCTCAGCCCTGTGGGAAGGTCATTCTATCAATCTTCATTTCATAATTTAAAAGTCTAGGTGTAGGAGGGTGCAGTCAGGGGACCCCCAAAAGGATTTATAGTGGGGTCCAGAACTCAGGGTGTCCAGGAAATATTAAAAACATGGGATGTCCTCACCCCCACAAGTCTGAGCTGAGGAGTGGGATACATGGAGCAAGGCCATTGAGTTGTTTTGCACAGCAACAGTTTTGCAGCTAACCTCTAGAGCGGTCATTTAACATATCCATAACCTTTAACTGGTTTCATAGATATGCCAAAGAGCTGTGGCCAAGCTTTGAGCCAAGGAGAAGGGAGTGACTACCACCCAACTCAAAACTGGGTGGCAACTTCCCCTTGTTACAGCATCTTCGTGAGAGCTTGGAGATGATTGGCTCCACGCCATGGGGGCCACACCTGCCCAGACTCACTATGGCAGCCCAGTAAAGCTGGAAGGATACGGGAGTGCTGGCAGGTGTAGCCGATTGTGGGAGGAGTTGGAAATGGGGCTGCAGAGGAAGATTGGTGCGGGGATTTAAACCCAGACTCAGCAGCCATTGGAGGAGAGTCACGCACTTTTGGCAGAGTCAGGGCCCCTGCAGCCATGGGAAGACCACCACGTGGCTTTGGCAGAGAACCATGTGGTTTTGTCAGAGTGGCAACGCGACCCCCACCCCACAGCTTTGATGGGGGGACACCCGTGGTGTTGGCAAGAATGAGGACCCCATGGCTTTGGGGTGCTCCCTTTGGCCACATGGCTTAGGAAGCAGGAGAGACTTTGCCTGGAAGAAAAAGGAGAAAGGACTTTTACCAATGGGCCATGAGAAGGTGCCATATGACTTTGGATTAATTGGAGATCCTGGCAACACAGCTGAAGGTGCCTGGAACCGAGGGAGGCCTACCAGCTGAGCACGGATTACTGGGAAGAACCGGGGGCTGCCTGAGCCACGGACTTCTATTTCTTTTCCTGAGATACGGTACCCCAGACCGGGCAAAGGGGGGAAGGAAGTACTGTGCATGTTTGTGGGTGTTTTAAGGGACTTTGGGATTTTGATGAAGACATTAAGTCATTATTCTTAAGTGTGTATAACTTGAATAAATAATCCCTTTCCTTTTCACCAATCTCTGACCTGGAGGGCTATAATTCTCCGGTGAAGGGAAAGGTGAACCTAGTACAGGGGGACCTCCTTCCCTGGCGGCCAATCAGGGAAATCATGGGAGACACAAGTGCAATAGCTTTAAAGTAATACAACTACTTGTACATGCACAGTAAAAGCCTGCCAAAACTAGCCAAGAAGGATCGCCCTGTAAGAATAGAGTCCCTCCAGCCCATGAGATCAATCTCTGCTTGGAGATGGCCTGCTCCCATGTTCTCTGCTATAAACTCTGGGTGTTCAGTTCAATTCTTTGTCCCAATCACCAAGAACCTGGTTACCTGTGCCCACCTGTGACTAGGAACCGAGAGATGAAGTAACGAAGTCCCCTGCAGTCACATGGCTGGTAAGAGGAGTCCTCAGAATTCAAATCCCCTCAGTTTGACTCAAATTCTAATCCTTCCCCTCCTCTACAGAATGTGACTCAGGTGGATAGTGAGCACAGAGAGACAGAAAGACACGGGGTCAGGAGGGCTGCATGATGAGGAGGGGAAGATGGGGGAGGGAGGAGAGAGAAAATAAGTGAATCTAACTCTGCCCCAGTTGGCTAAATTCTACTCTGTAAGCTTAAAGTAAAATCTCCATCTCAAAGGAAGCAAGCTGCAGAACTCCCCAGAGTAAACTCTAGGAGGAAGGCTTGATGGGGAGGCGGGGGGAGCAGGCTGGACTGAAGAGATCTGGGCTTGTTCTCCCACTCCTGGGCTGCCCACCAGGACACTCGTTCCCCATGCCTTGGTCTCCATATCTGAGAAATAACAGTGATCGGACTAGATCTAAAGGCTGAGTCTGGCCCACAGACATCGTCTGGTCTCCATGTTAAAAAAAAGATTTTTCAGCCAACATTTAAATCTGAATTCTAGATTCTTATGAAACACGGAAAGATCTGGCAACACAAGGCTTGTATTCCTGCCTGGCGACAGCGGGCAGGAGCATGGCGCTCTCTGGCTCCCCACCCCCAGAGGGTGTCTCCCCGCCACACACAGGGCAAGTCCAAGTTGCCATTTATCAGCAGATCTGAGAGGTTTTTTTCCTTCTACAGTGAAGATGAAAGTGATGGCTCATGTGTCCATGTCTCCAGCAAAAGTGAGGACTACCACCACTACCGTCACATCATGCTGCTAACACTGACCTATGTACTTATTGCATGACAGGCCTTTGCATCTATTAACACAGCTAATTCTCACAACCACCCCAGGAGGACGATATAGTTATTATCTCTATTTTATAGATGATAGAGAGATGAAGAAGGGCACATGTTTCAAGAAATTATAGCCCTGGCTGGTGTGGCTCAGCAGATTCAGTGCCAGCCTGCAAACCAAAGGGTTGCTGGTTGGATTCCCAGTCAGGGTACTTGTTGGGGTTGCAGGCCAGGTCCCCAGTGGTGGAGCGGGGTGTGCAAGAGGCAACCACACATTGATGTTTCTCGCCCTTTTTCCCTATACCTTCCCCTCTAAAAACAATAAAAATCTTTTTTTAAGAAAAGAAATTATAGACAACATTTCTTTACTAAAGTGAATAGTATTCCCAGGTACACAAAGTATATTTAGATGTTGAAATAATCTGGCATAGAGCTGCATAATAAAATAAATCCTGGCCACTGCAGTCATGTGCATTACCTGCGTGTGTCCTGCAGGCTTCTCACTTGTGACCCCCGCATGGGATCCCCAGGGCTCTGAAATATATCAATCACCAAAATGGGATCCTGGACTAGATGTCAAGTCCATTCCAGCTCTAGCTTTGTGATTTTAGGAAGGTTCGTGAAATGTATCTAATTAGTTTAGAGTTAGGAGGAAACACACGCACAGAGAATTGCAAATGCACTTAAACTTTAGGAAAGTGTGGTGGGGCCTGCAGGGGCCCTATGGTCGGGACCAGACATCTGTGGTTCTCCAGCTTCCTACCAGGTGCTGCATTCACCCATAACTTTCCTGTCCTCAAAGGACATGTTCAGTCAGGGGCTCTCTCCAGAGAATCCATCAGCTAAGGGTGGTCCAGGTAGCATCAGGTTCCAAAATGAAGCAGGAGGTGAGAGTGACCGTGACCGCTGGGATAGGAAGTGGGAGGATAGGAATGTGAGTGAGGAGAGACAGCAGAATAAACAAAAGGCTGGCGGGTATAGGAAAGGTAGCTAGGACGGGGCATATTGTTAGGACTAGGTTGAACTGCTCCAAAGGACAGTGCCTGAGGGAACCATACTTGTCTGCTGGAAGAAGAGGAACCAGCCAGGTCTCTGGAGACTTGGCCTGCTGGGTTGGCTGTAAGGGCCTTTTCTCTGCTCTTTGGAGACCAGCTAACAATTCACTAAAGTACAAGCTGGTTCATTTCCTTCCTGGTTTACCATGTCGACCCAGCACACACTCATGGACATTGCCCTGTACCAGTCCTTGGGTCTGGTGTTAGGCGTACAGAGGAATAAGAGCGTGTCTCTACCCTCCAAGAGGAAGAAAAGCATGGACTCCATGGAATAACAGCACGATGCATGAGGAGCTAATTCTTCAAGTGATGTAAGTCACTGTCATCTACAGTATGGACGTGACTTGAAAGCAGGGCATAGGCGGCAGGGAAACAACATGAGCAAGACAGAGGGGTGGGAAAGAATATGGCGTACTCAAGACAAGGCCAGCTTTCCAAGGTGCCTAGGGCAGGGGTTGAAATACAAAATGCCTGCAGCACCAGGCCATATTTCAATACAGTGCAAAAAGTGAGCACTTGATGGCTGGCCACCACTCAGAAGAGGTCACACTGTTAAGGTCATCTATCAAGGAGCCGGCCACAGCTCAGTGCTGAGAACCAGGGCTGTGGCAGACGGCCGGTCCTGTGGTGCCAAGCACCCTTTTATCCAGGGACTAAAAACTCCGGGTTTTTATGGGAAATCTCTATTTTTAAAGATGAGAAAATAGCTACAGACCCAATTCAGCCCAGCATAAAAACTCTAGGCATGAGAGTGGGTGGGTGACTATTTAAAGTGAGGCTGAAGACTAGCAGCCCAACCAAGGGATAGAGGCAAGGGAGGGGAACAGCTTCCCCTGGAAAATCCCTCAAGTAAATGTGCCACAGAGCAACTGTTAAGACCACAAGGGCCAGGCTGTCCAATACCCCATGGGTCATCAGTCAGTCTTGCGGCATTGAAGACAATTGACACTTTCTTATCCTTATATAAAATGCACTGTAAGCAGCTCCAAACTCCTTCTAACCAACCATATTGTTCCTTGTATCCCTTCCTACTTGGAAATAAAGAAGCAGCCAGGGTCAGATCCTAAGAGAGGTATGCTTTTTAAACTGTGTTTATTCTTCTACTAGACTAAAGGGCGGGCCTCACCTGCTGACTCACTCTTCAGATGTGAGAACCTGGCCACACTGGCAGGAAGAGAGGGCTGAGACAGTTCTTTGATGAATACTAGAGTGTCAACTTCATTTGGCTGAGTCCTGGTTCTGCTACCTACTAGCAGTGTGGTGTAAACTGGATACAATTACAGTGAATATTGCATTGAGCCAGTTCAAGAATTGAATTGGATTCTCTATGGCAGGAGTCAGCATTGTCCTGTGAAGGGCTAGATAGTAAATATTTCTGGCTTTGCAGGCCATATGGTCTCTACTAGTCAACTCTATTTCTGAAGCATGAAAACAGCCATAGACAGTTTGTATGTATCTGTAGGCAAATAGGTGTAGTTGTGTTCCGATAAAACTTTATTTACAAAAGCAGGTAGCAGGCCAGAGTACTTTGGGAAAGGCTTAGACCTTTACAAATGCTATCTTCTAGGAACTTCTATGTTGGATTGCAGTGTTGATGAAAAGGGGCCACAAACTTGTTAACTACAAGCACTTCTTGGCAGGCAGTCATGCCCTAAAGCAGTATTTTTCCCTAACAAAGGTCAATCTTCACTGAACTAAACCTCTCTGTTGTCTTTTTGCATCTAAGGTAACATACTTGGTAACTTCCCTTTTTCTGGATCCCTCAGAGCAGCCCCCACACCACAGCCTGAGACCACAAAGCCCCTCATTGTCATTGTTATCATGTTAATTGTCGAATGTTAACTAGCCTGCGCCCACCTGCGCGTGCGTCCATCATTTTACTTTTTATCCAAACCCAGAGGCTTCCAGCTTTGCTTTCTCCTGCCCCCCAATCGCTAATGGGTTTCATATAAACAACTTACATCTCCTCCTTTGGTTGTAATGTATAAAATAAGGTGCAAAACTGCCATTTTTCTTGGAGCATTTCCTCAATCCGTTGATGTTTTGCTTCCTGGCAGTTGTCGTCATTTTGGCTCAAATAAACTCATAAAAATTCTTACAGGTTTGGACAACGCTTACGTTGACAGTAGTTACCTGTTTATGTCTGGCTTTCTCATTGGACTATGAAGTTTTTATATCCAGCCCCCTCCTTTTTTCAGATTAAAACTAAGTATAGCTTGCTTGTCCCTTAGTTTTAATATAGCAGTATGGTACAAGCAAAGTCCATAGGGGTTTTCAAAATTGTCCAAGTTAATGCCAGGGCAGGATCACAACTTCAAATGTCTGCAGGCCCCAAGCAAGTATGGATGCAAAGAGGGAAGCCAGCCCAGCAGGTGCTGCGGTGAGCTGCAGCAACCTCCCTCCTCCACCCTGCTCCCACTGGGAGGGTGCTGAGGCCATGTGGAAGGCTAACTCAGTGTTAACACTTCATTGTTTTTTTAAAGAAAATACCATCATCAGATACTTATGAGAAATCTACTAATTTTTCAATGTTAAGAACTGATTCAAAAATTTAAAGACCAAAACATTATGGGCCAAATAAATATGCCTGTGCGTTATTTCAGCCAGAGGCTCCCAATTTGTAACCTCTGGTATTAAAAAAAAAAAAAAAAAAAAAAAATCCTTTTTAAATTTCCTACATTTCTTTTAAGAATAAAAAAAAATTTAACTTGTATGTTAAAAAAAATCAGCTTTGCATAAAAGTTTAAGACTAGTATAATGCACTCCATTCACCCTTCACTTGGATTCAACTGAACTCATCTTGAAATCTCTGGATTCCAGCACACCGAAGGCACTGAAATGTCATGTAGTCACTGAATGAATGCCCTCAGGAAAAAAAAGCAAAACCTTGTGTGCTAGGTCTGATGAGCTAAAACCACAGGGTGGAATGATTGCCAAAAAAAGGTCAAGAGAAAAGAACAAATCGGGTTCAAGGATGAGAACCAAGGAAGGAAAAGAGAACATGAACCACATTTATTTTACCTGTCAATTGCTTGCTTTATTTTGTGTTTGTTTTGCTTGGCTTAGTTTAAGTAGCAAGAGAAATAGACAAATACCAGTAATCCAGGCGAAAACCATGCAAGAACAGCAGAGATCAAGACACACTGACACCACACCTTCTACAACATCTTACTGATTCAGCTCTCAGCCATTCCATAGTTTAGGTTTATTCAGACAAGGGAGGCTAAATTTCACTTTTGCATTATTAATTCCTTGAGAGAGTTTGCTAAGCAAATGAACAGTATAAACAGACAAATGTTAAATATTTGCTCTGCGGGGAGCAAAAGCAAATGAGCAGCTTTAAAATCCTTTCTAATTATATTGATGTGCTGAACTTTTGTCTAATTATGTTCTTGAAAACTGAGTAGAAATTTTTTTCTAAATCATCTCATTTCAAAAACACTGGAGGAAATTTGATTTTAACATAAAGGTGAACATTTTCACAGGCAGGCGACTCACATTGCCAATTTACCTTCATGAAAATAAAAAATGTCAAACATTGGTTTTTCTTTTAAACAAAGAGCTAATCACAAAGATTGTTTTTTGATAGAGGGCTTCATTAGATTCCGCCTCCCCCTCCTGCCAACAGTGAGGAGGAAGTCTGCCCATTTGCACATAATGGCAGCATTAGCTGCTGTGGAGCAGCACTTCTTATACGCTAGACCTGGTGTTCAGTGCATTTGCGCATAGTCTACTTGAATCCACAAAGATGGATTCACCAGTGGATGACCAAACAAAACAAAGTAAGCTTCATCATCATCTCCATTTTATTGACAGGAAAACTGTGGCTCAGAGAGGTCAGAGTACACTCCTGAGATCCAAATCCAGGGCAGCTATCAGGCCCCCCAAGACCATCAGCGTTACCTCATGCTGCATCACAAAGCCCAAAGTCAAAACGATGAGCCAGGGAAAATGCTGTGAACTGCTGTGGTGATTTGGACATGCAGAATACACCCAACTACAATCCAGTTTGGGGACACTTGGTAGTCATTTGAACTTTTGTGGTTTTCAGAAGTAAACACCTTTCTAATAAGGCTGGGCTTGGCTTATCTAGTTGGTTAGAATCACAATTCATCAATGTATAGATTACTTTACCAACAGATATATGTGCCTATAAAATGGTATATAAGTCAAAGTTTTAAAAATTGAAAGGGCAAAAGGGATTCTTTGAATGATAAATCTAATCTTAAGGCAAATACTTTCTTAAAAACAACAAAGTTTTCCCTTTCGTAACCAATCTGAAAATGAATGGGTTCCTCCCTTGGGCCATAACAATGCTTGAGGAGAGCAGAGGTGATAAAAATTAGACCTGAATAAGCAGACTTTTTTATAATGGTCAATAGCAGTGTTTTTCAAAGTATGTTTCTCTGATCCTGTGAGGCAAAGGGGCTCCCAAGAACAACACTATTTTCATCACAATTCTAAGACATTTTCATCATGTTGATCATTTACACTGATGATGCAAAAGGAAAAGTAGATAAAACCGCTTGCAGCCTAAGTGGCTACAAGATAGTGACACCAAACTGCACTAGTAGTCTTTTTTTTTTCTTTTCTTTTTTACTGCCAAGTATTCACAACCAAACAAAACCCAAAAAAAAAAAAAAATCATTTTAAGGCTATCCTGATAAAACAGTAAAATTAATTGTATTAAATCTCAACCTATGAATACACATTTTTTAAATATTCTGTGTGGAAAAGAAAATGGGATGGACAAATAAAGTAATTCTGCTACAAGCCTAAGTACAATCAATGGCTGATCCCAGAAAACACTTGTGTAATTGAGTTGCCAGCTGAACTAGCCATATATTGTATATTTTATAGAACATGATTTTTACTTGAAAGAACAAACTATAGTTATTCAGATTTGGGTGGTTTGGCAGATACTTTTTCAAAACCTTGAAAGGTTTTCTTTGAAACCTTTCACTTCAAAGAAACAACTGACAGCATTTGTTGCCAATGATCAAATACAATGTTTCAAGTGGAAACAGGTAGAAAACTTGTTTCCACTGCGTTGGGTTTAATAGTTTCCGAACACTTAAACTCTTGAAAAAATGAGATAGGTGGTAACATTAATGAATAATTTTTTGATATGATGTAATAATTTGCCATCTGACATTGGGGAGTGAAGTTTCCAATATCAGCATTTGGAAGATTTGCATAACTCAGTGAAGTAACATTTTCCAAATGACCAACGCCAAACTTAAAAAATCATGCATGGGTAAAATATTCAATGGAAGAGCAAGTCAGACCAGTGGATTTTAATGTAACAGAGCACAAAAGTTCAGCAATATGGTTTCAGATGCCCCATTGTGAGTGACCTGCAGGCAATTACAACTTGCTAAGTTTTGGTATAGTATCAAAGAAGAATATATACAATTATCAGAAAAGGCAATTAAAATATTCCCTGTTCCAACTGTTCATCTATGTGAGGCCTGATTTTTTCACACACATCAGCCACAACAGCAGCGCAAGTCTGGTTGCTGAAACCAAATTGAAAGTCTAGCTATTTCCTATTAAATCAGACATGGAAGGAATTTGAGAAAATGTAAAATAATGCCACTTTTCCTTCTAGTATTTTGGGAGGGAATATAGCTGTTTTTAATTAAAAAGCATTATTTGTATTCAGAAGTAATGGTTGTTATTTTTAAGTGAATAAATGTTTTAAGATTTTTCTCAGCTTTAATTTCTGATATGGTTAGTATCATAGACATTAATATACATAAACAAAACTGTTTTGAAGTAAGAGTAAAAAGGCATCCTGAGACCAAAATGATTTGAGAATTGTTTTTCTATAGCAGTATTACATTGACCTTTCCACAGGGTAATCTGGCAAATGACACTTTATAGTACCTCTACTATACTATAGAGTATAGGCAAAGTACCTCTGAAGTACAAAGGGCAAGATGTCTTTTAAGCACATAACATTCTGTTAATTAAAAAAAAAAAAAAACACATGAATTAAGTAGATGTCACAAAGGAACAAATTTCCCAGAAGTAAGCATCAGTGGCAAAATGAGAAAAATTATCGATTCTAGCACAGGCCCTACCAGTCTGCCTAGACATTAGCCTTCCCATCAACAGTGAGATCCAGGAGGAGCCAATGTTTAGATTGCTTCCAAATGTCAATTCCGTGATTCTACTCAGGGATCCCTAAAATGGTGGTCCACAGCTTGCCTCTGGCCTTCAGACTGATTGACTCTCATAGTATTTTGAGAAGTGTCCCAGGAAAATAATTGGTTGGAGTTGAGGGAGAAGCTTCCTTTTCATAAGGATTGATTTTCAGTCACACCCAATCCAGCCCACTAGACTTGCCCCTGCAGATATCTGTATTTGTATTCTCTGGAAAGAAGGGCCCCTAGAGACCCTTCAAAATCTCAAACCCCATAATTCAGATCCAGAGACAAAGTATCTGGGTTCCTTTCTCACTCTGCCACTTTCTGGCTGGCTGATTTGGGGCAAATTATTTAACTTCTCTGAACTTCAATTTCCTCATTCGTAACATGGGGTAACTGGCAGGGCTGTTATGAAGGTTCGCGAGATGTTGCTTGACAGCACTAACAGAGTTCCTGGCACTGAGCAGTACTAATTATTAACATCTAAGCACAGAAGAGAGTACTCCCCAGGCTTCCCCCACCCTCTTTACCAAGTACCGTTTTCCAGCAGCTTATGACTGCACTCCCCATGATGACACTTACCCCCCATACCAACTCCCAGGTCCCACAGGTCCACATCCTAAGACAGACAAGACCTTCCTCAGACGTCTACTTCTTTCTCTACCTAAACCCCTTCACTGTGCCCCCCCCCCACCAGTACAAGGTTAGTACACGACCACAGCTCGACACAAGCCGAACACTGACCACTCCCCCCATCCCCAGCATCTTCTCCCCATCCCGGACCACTAAGACTTCCTTTGCCTCAGACCCGAGATCACATTGGGTCGGGCAGTGGTGGTCCAGGGGTTTGTAGCTTAGGATCCTGCAGAGGGGGCGGGAGGGGGCGGAGGAGCCCACCAATACTCACCGTCCATCCCTAGAGGCGGTGGTTCCGGGCGCTCAAACCGGAAGCGGCCTCTGTACTGTTTGCAGTTCCCCTGGTTACTGCGGGTTTCCGGACCAATGGCGGTGGAGCTTCACGGACTGAGTCCGCCCCCGAGGGCTGTGACGTCACGTACACGCTCTGGAACTCCTCCTTCTATTGCCAGGTCCGACCCGCCTCCAGTACTGCCGATCGTTCTGCGCAGGCGCGCTGGATGGGGCCCTTGACGCCTTGGTGCGCAGGCGCCTGGGGAGCTGCTAAGTGAAGTAGCAATGGACGCGCTTGAGTCGTTGTTGGACGAGGTGGCCCTGGAGGGGCTTGATGGCCTGTGTCTGCCCGCGCTGTGGAGCCGCCTGGAAACCCGAGTGCCGCCCTTCCCGCTCCCTTTGGAGCCCTATACGCAGGAGTTTCTGTGGAGGGCCCTTGCCACGCACGCAGGCATCAGCTTCTATGAGGAGCCTCGGGAGCGACCCGACCTCCAGCTCCAGGACCGGTCAGCGGCTTGGCCTTGAGGGGCAGGCGGGCGGGCGGGTAGGCTCAGAGCCCGGGATCTGATGGAGCCGGGAGAAGACCAGGTTCCGACAGAAGGAGGGCGGGGGAAGGTATGGAGCCGTGGGAGAACCCGGAGTCTAATGGGGGCGCTGTGTAAAGCTGATTTGGGGTCCCTCATGCCTGGCAGGGCCCAGGCGTCTGATCGAGTTGGGGGTCATAGACTGATGTATTGGGGAGTCTTCTGGTGATGTCCTATTATGTCCGTATGCAAGTTCGGGGTGATGGGGAGCAAGACAGGGGGGATATTATTCGAGTTTCAGAGAGTATTTTCTCTCAAGTGGAGGATATGATAGGAGTGGCGAGGCAGTTCAGATCGAGACTGGAGACTGAAGGAATGAGATCTGCATAACAACAAGCTCAATAATAATAACAATAATAATAGCTAGAATTTATTGCGTGCCTGATACTATTCTAAGATCCTGTTCTGGGAGGTTCAGGAGATTAAATTCATTTCATCCTCGCAGTGACTCTGTGAGGTGGGTGCTGTTATCTTCCCCATTTTGCAGAAAAGCACACCGAGTCAGAGAGAGATAAAGATATATCTAGAGTTATGGACATTATAAGTGACTATGTGTCGATTTGAACCCAGGCCTCTGTTTTCAGAGACTGCTCTTAAGCCATATTGTGAGGGACAGGAGAGGTTCCTAGAGGTAAGCCTGTCCAAAACAAGACTTTGATTTAGGTGGCCAGTTGCCAGAGTATTCGGAAAAGTGAACAGCAATTGCAAAAGCCTGAAGGAGAGAAATAAGTTTTGTTGAAGTGTAGAACTGGAGGTAGGGAATGAGGAGTAGTAGACACAAATATGTGCTAATTTTGAGCTGGGACTGTTCTAAGATCCTGAAATATAGCAAGTTCTTTAGTTTGTACAACAAACTTTGGAGGTAGGTATTATTATCCCTATTTTCCTGCAGAGAAAATTGAGGCACTCACAGAGATTAAGTGATTTGTTGAACATCATCAGCTAGTGAGGGCATAACTCGGAACTAGAATCCAGGAAGTCTGGCTACAGAACACACTTTGCCCTTAAACAAATTGGACTGGAGTGATAATCAATGGTCTTTCCATCACTTGAAGAGTTTATACTTTATCAAAAGGAAAGTTGGAAGCCTCTCAAGGGAGGGTTAGATTAGGGGCAAAAAGTGAAATTCAGAGATTTGTAGTAATCTAATCACAAACAATCAGTTATGGTTTAGCTCACCATAGTGAGGGGGAGAATGAAGAGATGAGGTAGATGGAATCAAGACATGAAGCAGAAGACTAAAAAAAATTTTTTTTTAAATATTATTTATTTATTTTTAGACAGAGAGGAAGGGAGAGAGAGAGGGAGAGAAACATCAATGTGTGTTTGCCTCTCACATGCCCCCCCAGGGGCCTGGTCCACAACTGGGCCAGGCATGTGCCCTAACTGGGAATTGAATCGGCATCCCTTTGGTTTGCAGGCTGGCACTCAATCCACTGAGCCACACCAGCCAGGGCAAATAAAAGAGATTTGATGACTGATTAAATGTAGGCTATAAGGAAAAGTAGGAACAAAGGACAATGCCCTTCACTTCCTGATGTTTGTGCATCTGGGTGCACACTGATGCCCATCACTGTGGGAGGGGACACGGAAGAGCAGCACAGTGTTGGAGTCTGGGGGGAAGTGGAAAAGGTGCTGATGTCCTCTGAAACACATTGTCTTTGAGATTCCTTTGAGTTATGCAAGTGGAGATTCTGTTTAGTAAACATCTGGCTTCAAGGGAGTGAAAGCAGGTCAGAGGGAGGGACTAAGCTAGAGATATCCCATAGGGCTGATAATTAAAGCTGTTGGCTAGGATCATCCATGAGAGATAGCATGCATAGTGGAATTCCTTAAGACGTGGGCCTGAGGTACACCTACATTTAAAGCCTGATTGGAGGACTAGGAACCTTCAGAAGACTTTCTGATGTCGCTGGTGTCCTGGAAGCTGGGGAAAATGTGATTTGAGAATGGAAGGGTAAATAGTGCAGAGGCCACAGAGAGGGCAAGGAGGAAAGCATCAAAAAGTGTATGTGGGATTTAGCTTCAACTAGTGCAGGATATAAACAGGATTTCTAAGGAGAACGTGATAAACTTGGGTGGCTGGATAAAAGAAGAAACACAAGTCAAAGATGTCTCTCAGGTGTTGATAAGGGGCAACTTGGAGAATGTGGTACCAGGGAGGGCAAGGAGGGATTTGTGGGAGGTGGAGAGAGGCAGTCATAACTTTGGTTTTGATTCCATTGAATTTGAGGTGTTTAGTTAGACAAGTGAAGACAGGACTGATGTTTGAGGGGAAAATAGTATTGAGGATTCAATGGTGAGAATTTTTAACATGCAAGAGATCATTGAAACTGTAAAAATGGATGAAGGTACTAAAGAGATCACTAAAACAAGAAGGAAAGATGATAACTTAAAGGAGGAAAACCTTGAATCATTAGGTCCAGACCTGGTGGTTTAGAGATTAGGCACCAGATGTGGAAGGAAACCAAAAGACCATGACTTGGGCCAGTGTGGTGATTCAGGTTCCAGTGTTCAGCTCATGGAGTAGATTTGGGGAATCCTGGAAAGGTCTATTTTCTGGGGCAGAAGACATTGCTGGTCAAGATGGTCTGCATTTGTAAGGCAGGAAGACTGAGTGATCTCACTTCCTCTCTCTGATCTCTGCAGGAGGTTCTCACAACACACCAAGCACATATTATTTCTGAAGCTGAGTTGTGGCTTGATATTTGTGCTTTCCTCCTTAGGTATGAAGAAATTGATTTGGAAACTGGAATTTTGGAGTCCAAGAGGGACCCGGTCCCTTTGGAGGATGTCTACCCCATTCATATGATCTTAGAGAATAAGGATGGCATCCAGGGCTCATGTCGGTACTTTAAGGAGAGGAAAAACATTACCAATGACATCAGAACTAAGTCTTTGCAGCCCCGTTGTACGATGGCAGAAGCCTTTGGCAGGTAACTGATTTGCACCATCAGAAACGCATGAAACTCGTCCTGCTTTGAAGTCAGAGATCAGTGTCAGGGATAAGGCACTCTGTAATCAGAGTGCCAGAGTTGGTCTGCAGCCTCGGTGCGGGGATAAGAGTGCCTTATCCCTGCACTATTGTTATTATCAGTTGG
>PVKU01007698.1:0-83628 GCA_004027475.1 Anoura caudifer | reverse complement strand
GAAATGTAGAAGCTAAAGAACTTATAAGTATGACACATGGACACGAACTAAAGGGGGGAATGTGGGTGGGAGGGGGTGTGCAGGGTGGAGGGGAATGATGGGGGAGAGATGGGACAACTGTAATAGCATAATCAATAAACTCTATTTAAAAAAAAGAATCTAGGAGTGAGGTGGGGTAGGTAGATGTGGGAGGGGGGTAAGAGTGGAAACAACTGTAATAGCATAAAAAATAAAATATGTGAGATTTATTCAAACATCTAAAAAAAAATCTCTGAATAACTGCACAGCAAAGCGCGCCGGGAATCATCCCTCACTAGGCAGCCTATTGCTAATGCCATTCTTTGGGACTCTGCAAGTCCCAGGCACGAGTGTCTGCAGCCAGGCCTGGTCTCCCCTTCCGGGTCCCCGTGGGCCCACCGGCCACCATTATCAGAGCAAAGGGAATTCTGCCAGAAAGAGGAGACTCAAAAGGTGGCCCAACAGCACAGCAGCCCTGGAGAGAGGATTTTAGCCTGGAGATCATCAAAGCTGACGGCTAATCCTTCACCTCTCCTTCCCTTCTGGGCAAAATGTTGAGGAATGTGTGAACTATCTTTACATCCTAGAAGTGGATGTTTCTGTCTTAAACATATTTATGGTCATAGTGGCCAACGCCATTCAGAGGGGAAAGAAGAGTCCCCTGTTTCGTGCACGCAACACTGGAAAGAGTGTCCAAAGACTTGCGAAGGAGAGGAGATAAAGCTGGCCAGATCCCCACATATCCTGAAGTTACTGTGGGATCCTGCCGCCCATGTCGGCCTGCAGTCGAAGGAACTGAAAGCAGCGTTGGAAGGGGCACCGGAAGGGATGTCTGCACCCCCGAGTTCGCAGCTGCGCTCCTCACAGCAGCCGACAGGTGCACCGGCCCAGTGTCTATCAACAACATGCGGTCCATCCGCACAACGAGTATCATTCGGCCTTGTAAAGGGAGGGGCTCTGAGGTGTGCCGCCACCTGGATGGACCTGGAGGACAGCGTGCCCCGTGCAATGAGCCAGTCGCCCAAGGACAACGCTGCACAATTCCTCTTATGAGAGGGACCCAGACTGTCACATGTACTGCAGGGAGCAGGGCTGGGGGAGGGGCGGGGACATAGCTTCAGTTTGGGAGGCTGGGGCAGTCCTGGAGGCCGGTGGTGGTGAGGGTCACACAACCACCTGAATGGCTCAAGGCCCGAAGTGCTCCTTGATCTGCCTGCGCAGCCTGGTCGGCGAGAAAGCCTCCCCAACAAGCAGTCACAGCAGAGTCCTCACCATGCCTGTGGAAGTGGGGCCCAGGCATGGAGGTAGTGCGGACAGCCCTCCCAGGGCTGTGGCAGCTGGGAGAGGTTTCCAACAGCAGGGATTCAAGGGATGCGTAGGAATTTGCCTACCTGGTACAGTGGGAAAGCAGAGGAGACAAACCACCCTGTCGTTTTGAAATTCTGTCCTGCTCCAGAGCCCCCGGAGGGCTTGTTAAACTCCCATCCCTGACCCCGCCCCGGTTTTTGGTTTGGTGGGTGTGGCTGTGGTGCCTGGGAACTGTGGTCTCTATTCAGTTCCCAGGGGTTGCAACCGCCCTGAGGAACACCCTGGGAGAACTGCGGAGGCCCTCGAGGACCCGAAGCCTGCAGGCACCGGGCATGCTTGGGGACCTGCATGTCACCTTGCGTCACTGGAACCAAGTGTCTGAGTGGTGCGTTGGAGAGTCCGGCAGGGGCCCAACAGTTGGGGACGCGTGGGCAAGGGGAGTAAAGAAATGCATGTGTGTGCGTGCACCCAGCAGCGGTGGGTGGTGTGGTACATGGTGCAGGATGGGATGAAGGGTTCAACCCTGTTGATGTGTGATACACTCTCTTGTAATGTTTGCCCACACAATGTGATATGACACATGATATATGATATGGTACAATGTGATGGTCCATGGGTGTCACGCCATTTTACAGATGGGGTCATCGTGTAGCTATCACATGGGAGCTGGCTAGACAGAGAGATGTAGGAGGCAGGGGCCTCTGGGCTTGGTGGCTGATGGGACCTGGAGAGGGACATGGACATCTAAATTTTGGACTTTGGAGGTAGATCCCCAGGGGATGCAGTGACCACGCCAGAGCTGGGGGGTGGAGGGGTGCAAGTTTGCAAGTGTTCTGTCCAGATTAGGGGACAGGTGGTCCCCTCTTCCCACAGTTTGCGTCCTTCCCCGCCCACCACCTGCTTCCTGGGTACTTCTGTCTTTTATTTTCTCATTTCGCTCACTGTCTTACGTGTTTCCCTGCTGGTTGGCAGACTAGCAAGGTATTCTCTGATGTCTTCATCGGCCTTGTGGACTTAGGGTTTGAGAGGAAAATGATAATAAGGCGGTGGCTGGACAGGGGACAAAGGACAAAACATTGACTCCCTGTTGGAGTCCAGGCTGCTTGAGAGAGGATGTCTTCTTTTTAGGAAGAAAAATTTCGAAGAGGAAAAAACGGAGTAATCAATACCCATGTGCCCATCCCACGACGGAATACTTCATACCCTGCGCGGCTTCTACCCCTTCCCCTGAGACAGTTCAGAGTGGACATCCGGCTTTGGCACAGCTCTCCTCCGAGCTCAGGAACATGGGTCTCGAAAACGAGGATGTTTTCCCCATCAGCCACAGCATGGCATGCTATGTAAAAGATAAAACAAAATTCATTCGCTCTCCCAGTACTCAGTCTGTCTTCCAGTACGTCCAGTGTCTCTTCCTCCCGCACGTCCTCACACGTTGGAAGGATTTCCCCCGAGCCCCTCCTCCCGCTGCGAAGACTGTACTGCTTGCTTTGCCATGCGCCTCTCCATCTGTCCATCCATCCATCTGTCATTCCCTCCTCATCGCCCAGTGCATTTCAGAGCAAGATGCAGACGCCTGGGTGCCCCTGGGCCGGAGCTCAGGCAGAGTTCAGCATTTGTCCATTATTTCCCTTTGGGGTCATCTTGCATAGAGCGACAGGCACACCTTTTCAGGGCCGCATTTAATGGGTTAGGACAAATGCGCACATCCCTGAACCCCTCTCCAGAGAGGGAGCAGTACTGTCGCCCCAGGGAGCTGCCCCGTGCCCTGCCCCAGCCAGCAACCCGCCACCCCCCCCCCCCCCCCCCGCTGGTTTTCCTGTCATGTCAGCTCCCGGGACTTCCTGTACCAGGAGTGCACCGTGTATGGCTTCTTCCACGCAGCATGATGTGTGGCGTTTGTCCGGGCTGTGTGTGTTCGTGAGAATGCCTTTGTATGGCTGCCCAGTGTCCCGGTGTGTGGGTGCCCGCCATTTCTCACCTGGCCACCTGTCGGTGGACACCCGGGCTGTTTGTCCTTTTCAGCGACTATGAACAAAGCTGCTGTGAACATCCATGTTCGGGGCGAGAGTGCGTGCCTGTGTATGCATGTGCATGGGCGTGCACTCTCCCGATGGCTCACCGCTGGTTGGTTTGAACCATGATCCCGTTGAGGCCTCTGCTGCTGCAGCCTCTGTGCCTCTCAAGTCTCTGTGGCTCTGACGTGGGGGGGATGTGCCCACAGCTCCTGCTGTCCAGGCGTCACTCAGACTTCTACTGAGCCACTGGTGTCGCCCTTGGGTGTACGGTTGGAATGGCTGCTGATGCCCCCGCCTGAAGTCGGGGGTGGGCGGAAGGCTCCCTGCAGGGAACCTCAGAACCAGGGCCATTGCTTTCCCTCCCAGGAGTCCGGGAGGACATGCTGTCAGGCTGCAGCCACCAGAGGGCGCTCGGCACCTGCCATGATGGAAGCGGGCCAGACCCAGCCAAGGGAGACAGTGTTTTTCCAGAAAATACCCTTTGAAGGTTGGCCTTCACTGTTTTCCATTCTATTGAACTCACTGCTGACGCTTGTTCAATTCTTTCTCAAACGCTTACTGAACACCCCCATGCTGCATCCCTGTGCCAGGCACTGTGGGGTGGGGAGGGGAAGGAACAGGCATTTTCCTGGCTCCTGACTCTGTCACCAGCCAGCAGGGACCCGGCTCCTCTGGCGCAGCTCCAAGGCAGAGGGATGGTGCGAGCCCGTGACCCTCAAGTGGCGGTGAGCTGGGATGCGGTGAGGTCAGGAACACAGGCGAGGGGCCCGAAGGTTCTGGAACGTAGGATGTGTTCAGGGAGGCAAAGAAGGATCAGGTGGCCTGGAACTGGAGGTGACAGTACTTCGCCCCCTTCAAAGCTGGGCCAGCTCTGCACCTCGGCTCCCTGCTGCCTCGGTCTGGGCGCTTCTGACATGGGGTGTGGACAATGCCACCCCGTGCCCCTTGAACCCCCGGCGGGGGCAGAGCTCACCTCGCCGGATCAAATTTTTAAAGTTTCCTCTCGGATTAAAGGAAACGTTAAAATCCGCAGATTTGCAGATTAAAATTTTTACCAGTCCTACATTTTTGTTAGTAAAAGGAATTTTTCACTTTCATCATTAAATCTGAACGTCAGCTAGGCCCAGAGAATTTAATCTAGAGTTACTTTGCACTGAAATGTTTCAACATGAATAACTGTCTTTTTTATTTTTAACTGTGAATTGCTGTCTATAGGTCCTTTTTCTATGCATTGCTCTCTTCCTTGAATGATGGATGATGAGGAAGATGATAATAATGATTTTGGTTTCAAAGCTAACTCTATTTCCACTTTATTTCTTCTTTGTGTTTTTATCGAATGTATTGGGGAGACATTGGTTACTAAAATTAGATGTTTCAGGTGTACAATTCTAAATACATCATCTGTGCATTATACTGAGTGTTCCCTACCCCAGGTCAAGTCTCCTTCCGTCACCATTTGTCCCCCCGACCCTCCTCGACCTCCCCCAGTTCCAGCTGCAGCCCCAGCCCCCGCTCACCACCCAGTCTCTGTGGATGGTGGGACGTGGAAGGGCGTGGGTGTGACCGCTGTGCAAGGAGATGAGGGAGCCAGGCCTCGGGAGGTTCGAACAGCTGTGAGAAGCCGTGTTTATTCTCTCAGACAAAACTCGCCCTTCCCATGGCTGCCGTGCGCACGCGCGGATATTCTGCACGGAATGAAGCAGATACTTGCTTTCCTGTGAAGTCCTTCCCCCGGGGCATCTGCAGGCCTCGTGGAAATGCGGTCCCAGTGGGCTGAGGCCTGAATCTCACTGCCCGAGGAGGGCAGCGGGCTGCCCCACAGCACCTGGGGATGAGGGGTGGCCCTGGTTCCCTCCGAGCCTGACGGTGGGTTCAACCAACACGCTCGTGCTTCAAGTCCTGGTGAAGTTACTGAACAAGAGCCAGTGAAGACAGAGAAAACTCTGCAGGGTCTGTCTGCTTCCCTGGTGTGACTGGTCTGGGGGGATGTGGGAGTGGCCGAAGCCGACTTTGTGGGCCCAGGTGCGGACGCAGGGGCATCTGGGCCCAGTCACCAGGGATTTAGTTCCCAGTGATGAAGAAATCTGACGAACTCTTTGGGGTGATTCTTTTTCCACCAAGAGGCATTGCAGTCTCTTCGCAGCTCCTGTCCCCAGGGGGACCCGGGCTTTTCGTGATGGACAGGGTGGTGGACGCAGGCCCAGCTCTGGGGAAGGGTGTGTGGGAGCTGGAGCCCGTCCGGGGAAGGTGCTTCACCTGCTCCGGAGGGGGCTCGCCCTGTCTCATCAGTGGTGTGGGAGGAGACGAGAGGCGAAGGGCATCTGGAGAGAAAGGTGTCATGGAAAGGCATGTGAGGGGCCCCCGAGTGTCACCTCTGGAAAGGCATGTGAGGGGCACCCGAGTGTCACCTCCCACTGTCTGGGGCCCCACGGTGTCACCTCACTGTGTCTGTGGTGCCCGAGGTGCCCTTGGTGCCCGCAGTCAGGTAAATGCTGACTGGAGGTCAGAAGCAACCCTTCGGCTTGGCAGCCCCTCCACGGCTCTGGTCGGGCTGGGCTCTGCGCTCCTGCTCTTGAGTGGGAGGCGAGCCCTAGCTTCAGGGGGACAGGAGGGGGGACTCAGTGGGTGGAGAGAAGTGAGGGAAGGAGCTTCTTCGGGAAATAAAGGGCAGTCACAGAGAAAAGAGGGGGAACCCCACCTCCCACGCTGGCAGACAAGGGAAAAGTGCAGACAACCTTCCGGGGGGCCAGGTCAGGCAGGGAGGAACCAGATATGCCCGCATCCTTCCTGCTCCTTCTGCCTTGTGGAGGCTTCCTGTGGTGGCGTCTCCCAGAGACACTGCCGGGGAGGCTGTTTCTGCAAAGCCACCCCTCCTGCTCCTTCCCCTCCTTCCTAGACTGCAGCCCAGCTGCCTACATGGTCACTACCGAGAGTGGCCACAAGGGGGCAGCCAAGCATAGCTCATCCAAGCCCCAGTCCCACCTTCCCACACAGGACAGCAGCCCCCCATCCACCCCCTTTGAAGTGTCCCTCTCTGCTTTCTCTAGAATCCACAAGTTTCCTGTAACATGCCAGCCTACTTTTAAACCCACTTTCCATGAGCTGGGAGTAAAGAGTGGAAAAAATATATAATGAACTGTGGAAAGTGGAGCCTAGGTATAAACGTCCCTGGCAGGGTTTTACAGGCCCACGGAAATCTCTCCTCTTTCAAATTATTGTGATCATTTTAGAACGAGAATTGGTCTCAGGTGGCCAGAGGGAAGGAGTGGGAGAAGAGTGTCCCGACCTGTACTCTGCAGTCCGCCCCCGCGATAGGTGTGCCTCTCTCCATTCAGCACGTAAACATGGGGTCTGGCGCAAACATCACCCCCTTGTTATCACGAAATCTTTTATTACAGAATCGTAAGCATGTCATTTCGTCACGTAACAACATCACTCTGAAGCACATGGTATGACATTTTAGCTGAAATGTCCAAATTGCTGTCCACCTCGTGCGAGGCAGTCACATACCCCACCGACCACACCCAAGTTGGCCTTACATCTGCTGGACCCTGCGTGTCGGTCACCTGCCGGAGCACAGACGGGGCCACAGGATGCCTTAGACACCATCTGTGTCCTCCGGAGGTTTGCCTCTGATTGGAAGGAAGGCGGCAGGTTTGCGGGTAGCTCTGACAGCAAGTACAGCCCGTCACGGCCACCAGGGAAGCACCCCAGGTGCTAAGAGGGACAGATGGCGTTCTGGGAGGGGGGGGGTCCGGACTTGGTTCAGAAATGACACATACCGCGTTGCTAGAGTTCATTGGCCAAAGCCAGTCATGTGGCCAAGCCAGTCGTCAGTGTGGTGAGAAAGTGTCTCCCCCGCAAGAGGGACAGCAGACATCCAGGATATGTCTTGTCACAGTGGGCATGCAGGCAGCACGGATGGTGCTGTCAGAGCTGTTTTACCTGCTGTTGTGGGATGGGCTGACTTCCTTAGTGGGGCCTCAGGGGGTCCCCTGTGAGCCGCTGCACAGGCAGGCCAGGGCTGCAGTGGGAGGAGGGGAAGAGGGGGAACAAGGAGAAAAGAAAGGGCAGAAAAGATGCAGATGAACCAATGAACTGAGCCGGGATTGGGAATTTGACAAAACGATTCTGCAGCTGACAAGGAAGAACACAGGCAGAGGTGCTGGGGGTTTTTGACAAGGAAAAGTGATGAGGGGCTTGCCCGGCCAAAGAGTGAGCGTGCTATAAAGCCATTCTAAGTAAGGAGGGTGGTGTTCAGTCGAGAACAAAGCAGCAGACCCAGGGGTGGAGCAGGGAGCTCAGCCGCAGGCCCCTGGAGATGCTGAATGGCAGCATTAAAGGAATCGATCCCTCCCAAACAATTTGGGGACAGTTGGGCTAGTAGATAGTTTGAGGGGAAATTGAGTCCTTGGAAGAAAGGTCCGTTGAGAGGCTTACCTCTTTCCATACACCAAAGAAATTTTAGTGGTGTCAGGGAGGCATGTATATCGATAAAATCTGGACAAACTAGAAGAAAATGTGGGTGAGGGTGTTTGGGTGCTTCCTGCACTGGGAGGTCCTTTCTTTCCAAGTGTGGGAACCATAGGAAGAGCCTCTCAGCAAAGAAATCAATAGATTGGTCACATAAAAATTTTAAGTTCCATATACATCTTTTTCTTTTCCTGTAGAAAATGAAAAGCCAAAGATGAACTGTGAAAATAAATGCTTGTCCAAATATATTAACATCGTGTCCGCAGATGCACAGGGCACTCATACTGACCGTGGAGAGCTAGATGAGGGTCCCAGAAGGAGAAGGAGCAGAGGCTGGAAGCAGACCCCTCGGGGAAGGGGAGATGCGATTGGGCAGCAAACAGTCGAAAATGAGGTGTTGGACCAATCGTCAGCCTCAGCGACAAGAGAAATGCAAATGAGCAGCATGAGACATGTTTCACCTAGTAAACGGGCACATGAATATGGGCATGGGTATCAAACGTGCACACACAAGTACGTGCATGTACACATGTGTTTATATGTACATGTGCATGTCAATTTGTAAGGTGGACAACACTTTTTATCATGAAAAAGTGAAAGCTGAGCGCTGTAAACCTACCGGCTGGACTTAGCAATTGCCAGCATTTTGCCATCGTTATTTTATCATCCACGTGTCGTCTACATCCATCGATCTGTGGATCTGTGGACCCGGGTGTGTACACTGTTCTCCAGCCGTGGGAAAGCAAGTCGCAGGCATCATGGCCCTCCGCCCCAACCCTTCTTCAGGTGCATCCCTGATGAAGAAATTCCGCCTGCAGAGCTGCAAACCCCATTTGCCACAGCCAGCCCAGGCGGCTGTGACGCCCGAATGCCTCCCCACACTCACCGCTCCGGTGTTCCCACTGTGAGTCCTCACGCCCATTCAGGCCGGGAGCTGAGGATGTTCTCTCCTTCCACAGGGTGAGGCTCCTTTCCGACCCATGCCCGCCTGGGTCCTCACCAGGATACCGACTCGTTCGGGGGACAGTTCCAGGCACACCTTCATGTTGGCTGCGGCACCTGGTGGGCAAAGCCACTGCTTCATTGCCTCGTGTGCCCTGAGGTTTTCACACAGTCCTGTGTCTGGGGCCAGAAAAGACCTGTGGGCTTCCTGGCTGCAGTGCCCAGGAGTGCCCAGAGGAAACAGGGACAGGATGCCCTTCTCACGTTTAACTGGGGAGTCTGTGAACTTTATGCCCCTCTAGGAGGTGACCTTAAAAGGTTCAGGTTCTGCGCTGTCAGCCACAAGCCTGGCGTCTGACGCCCCTCGCTCCTGGGGGAGAGGGAGGGCCTCCGTTTGGTCTCTGTTCCGAGCACACCCCGGTGATGGAGAAAGCACACAGCACCAGCATACAGGGTGTGGGGTGGGGGGCAGGCAGTCCTGTTGCCTTGGTGTCCCTGCCTGCCCCAGTCGCTGATTTTGGTGATGTAAAAACCCTGTGTTCCCAGGGGAATATGCTCCCCCTGCTTGGGGCCCTCCCATGCCCACCATCTTCTTACCCACCCATGTTCTCAGTGGGTCTTCTCCTCCCTCCTCACTGGGGAGGCTGTGCAGATAAATGAACTTGGGTCTGAGGGGGAGAAAAGCTGCCCAGTGCGGGAGAGGTGATGACCTTCGAATCCAGTTCCTACCTCTTTGCTGTCTCCCCGCCGCCTTTGGTCATGGGCTTTCCCCTTGGTAGTTAGGGCTTTGGGTCCTTGTGTTGATTGGAACATTTCTGGAGACCTGGGGATGGCTTCAGGAGGGGACCCCTGGGTATCCGAGGGTCTCAGCAGCAGGGGGCAACTGATATCCTTGACTTGGAACTTCGAAAGCCACGGGATTAGCTTCACTCTTTTCGAAGAAAACCTTGAGCTCTATGGTCAGATTTCTGCCCAGTGTTCCAGGCATCAGGAGAAGGAGGCGATTCTGGCTGTCGCTGCCTGAGACCCTCCGCTGGCTGTCTGCAGGCTCACACCATGACCTTGACCTTCATGTGGTTTTCCTATTCCAGCCACAGCAGGTGGTGTTGCTGTGACTTCTGCTTTGTGAGCTGCAGGCACTCTCGGCTTTGTAGGCCATGTGGTCTGTGTTGCAGCAGAACTTCGCCCTCAGAGCAAGAAAACAGACGTAGACAGTATGCCAGCAAATGAGTGTGGCCCTGTGCCAATAAAACTTTATTTACAAAAACAAGCGTTGGGCTCACCCACCCTCCAGGCCCCATTCTGCCTCCCGGCCCCTGCCCGACAGACCACGGCTGGATGGGAGCAAGGCTGCTAACTGCTGTTCTGTTGGCTTAGTGCTTAGGAGTCTGTTTCCAATGTATAAAAAGTGGGTTTCTGATTACCTGCAGTAGGGGAAGGCCTGGAGTTTCCAGTCACTGCCAGCGACTTTGAAAGCGACTCACTTCCGCCTGGTTCCGGGGACAGGCAGGGGCCTCTAGAGCGTGAAGACAGAGGCGCAGCGCCATCTTCAGAAGCAAACTCGGCTTTGCAAAGCCTGCATGTCCCAAGTCTGGGGTCACAGCTGGAAGCGTTTTCCCGGGAAATTCGGCGACGTCAAAGGCATTCAGACAGTGTTTTCTCTGTAATTGGTTAATTTATGCCTTATTTACCTTGTGCAGACGATCTGAGAGTTCGTGCCGGTGACTGCTGCCTTTTTCTGCTCCACAGTGTCAGGAAAATAGATGTCTCTCTTTGGCATAACAATTTTTTAAAATGAGCAACGGAGCTTTGGAATGAATTCTCCACCACCGCTGACGAGGGGCCCCAGCCCCCACACTCTGTGTTCAGTCTGATAAAAACTAGCTTCTGCCGAGAACATCCGGATGTTTCCCCTGCGAGCAGGATGGGGGGCGAGCCTCCCAGGACCAGCGCTGCTGGACATCACTGTGGGCACGGCCCAGCTCCAGGCTGGACCCCGCTGAAGCCCCTGGCACGTCGCCTCGTGCCGGAGCCCGGCCCGCACGTGGGTGCCCGTGTGGGGTGAACGCCCTGTCCTGCCTCAGTCATGGAGCCGCCAAGGGGAATTTGCATGTGACTCGGCTCAGCAATCGCTGTTGTCCTTGAAACAAAACGGGCCCGAGCCCCAGTGAATGCCTTCAAAGGCGTTTTTCCACCGGGTGTGGGTCCAGAACAAGTAATAGAAAGAAAGCTGCCCCTCCCAGCTCTTCTCCAAGAAAGCTTTGAATTCAGACCCGCCTGGAAGCCATGGTGGACAGGGGCGAGGGCAGGGCGGGTGCGACCTGAAGTACCCGCTGCCCGGCCAGCTCCACCGAGGGCGGTCCCGTGCTGACTCCGGCGTCTGCCAGCGGGGACAGGCTGTGCGTCCCTCCCTTACTCTCTCTTTCTCCCTCCCTCCCCCACCCCTCTCTTTCAGCTGCAAACCCTTCGCCTTTTAAAAAACTTTTTATCTTGCAATAATTATGGATTCTGCAGAAAGCCGCACAAGCGGTGCAGTGTACGCCTAGTATAGTTAGTGGGCACCCCAGGGCCGTGTCAAAGAGGAAAGGACACAGGGACCCTGCAGGTGACAGTGACCATGGCCTCAGCCCTTGGTCTCGTAAGGCCCACTTCCCACGCAGGCCAATGCCGTTTCAGGACGCCTCACTGGCCCCCGGATCGGTGATCCAACAGTGATGTCCTTCCGGAGAGCGGAGCCCTCGTGTCTCCCTCCACCTGCTCCCTTCCGGCTCGTCCCCCGGGGCCCTCCTGCCAGCCAGGCCCAGGGTGGGGCCTTGAGGACGGAGTCCAGGGTCGTGCCAGCGGCACCGGGGGAAATGCACTCCGCCTCCCTGCCGCAGCCGCTCTCCACTTGTTTTCATCATGTATGTGGGAGTAGGTAGAGCTGAGATGAGCCCACCTCGCTCTGGACAACACGCTCTGATCGCAGAGTTGACAAGGAGGCTGTTTGAGCTTCGGCCTGTGGCAAATGTCACAGTCGTCTGTGACTGTCCGTGTACATCCTGCAGGGGCTTGGGGACGTTCGGCCCAGGCAGTGGGCCGAGGCCTGGGGTTGTGTGCGCGGGGACACCGGACAGTGGCCGGTCCCTCTCAGTTCTCTGTGTTCGGGTTTCCTCATCACACAGTTCTCCGGCCCTCTGTCCCCCGAGGGGTGTCCTGCAAGTGACCTCAGTTCTGACATGAGCTACCTGGAGTGGGCGCAGACCCCACGGGTCAAGCTCCGTGCCACAGAACTAACCCCCTCAGGCACTGATCTCAAGTCCAAGTTGTCACCTGGGATTCCGGGTGACCAGCTGTAGGTCCAAGGTTCCCACGACCCCCTTGTCAGGTTTGGGTAATTTGCTAGAGCAGCTCACAGACTTTGGAAAGCAGCTGGCTTCTGAGATCAGCAGTCTGTTTTGAGAGGATAGAACTGGGGAACGACCAGGGGCAGAAGTGTGTGGGGTGGGGTGTGGGGAAGGCCATGGAGCTTCTGTGTCCTTTCTGGGCACCCCTTCCCCTGAGTCTCGTGTGCTCATTGACCTGGAAGCTTTCCGAACCCCATCCTTTGGGTTTTTCTGGAGGATTTGTTGCTTAGGCGTGATTGATCATTGGCCTTTGGTGATCAACTCGATCTCCAGCCCCTCTCCCCTTCCTGGATATCAGGGGTACACTGAAACCAGCCCCAGACTTGGGGGCTTTGAACAGTCACCTCCTTAAATTGTGGGGGCGGGGCTGGTTAGCAGGGACAAAGAGCGCCCGCACCTATCCCTCGGACTCCCTCTGTGATGGGGGTGTGGCTAGGCCTACCAGATGGGACTCAGGGGGACAGGACAACCTCACGTGAGTGACCGTGTCTCCTGTGCTCCGGCTCCCTGTGGGGCACCCAGCCTGCTGGCTGTCCCCTTCCTTGTCACCGTGTCCCAGTCCTTCCCAGAGGGGAGCCTGTCTTCTTCTTTCCCCAGGAAAGACAGCCCCCCGCCATCCAGACCCCGCTGCCCTCCCGCTGTCCCCACCCTGGGGACACTGCGCTGCTTTCACTGGCTCTGGCCCATAGCTGCAGCAAATAAGACTGGCATTTTTGGGGACCAACTCAAAAGGTTTTTATCCTCTACTCCCCACCCACCCCCCTTTTTAAAAAGTCAGCCTCCCAGGGGTTGTGTTTCCTGCTGTTGGGAGGTTCAGTCAGACTGACTTCCACCCCAGGAAGCGCCTGTCCCTCTCCCCGCCCTCCCTGCTCTGCCTTCTCCTCTCCGGGTGGCTCCATCTGTGGGCCAACGAGGCCAGCAGTGGGCTGAAACAACGTCTTCCTCGGAGCCAGCGTGGAAAACGGGGGCGCCGAGCACACACTCCCGCCTTTCCCAGCCAATGTGGTGCCCCAGATGGACAAACCCAGCACACACCCCACGAGCCCACCGGTGGCCCTCCGGCCGAAAGGTGCTGCCTCTGAGGCAGTGAGAGGACTCGCTTTGCTGCGCAGAGACTGAAGGCTCTTTGGGTTTATTCTCTCCTCCTGGTGGGGGGCTGTTTGTTTGAGCTGGATGCCGGAAACAAAGGGGGAGTCCCGACAGGGGCCCGTGCATTTGTGACCCCTGGCGGAGCAAGACAAGCTTTGCCTGGTCACCCCGAACGTTCACCGAGGGAGCTGGCCCCTGTCACATGCCAGCGATGGCTGGGAGCTCAGGCTCTGGGCTCGGGGCGCACTACTAGCCCCTTATGTTGGAGGGGAAGAAGGAAGACCATCTGAAAGAGCTGGCTTGTGGATTCTGCACCCTCGCTCTGGCCCTGACTGTCCCAGTGTCCTGCTTATACTCCGGTGTGGCCAGCCTCCCGCATTGCTCGCCTGGAGCACCGACTGGCAGGCCCTGCCGGCTGGCCTTCTCTGTGCTGCTTCCCCCTGTCTGGCTCCGAGCACGGGCGAGCTGTCTGCCTGAAGCTCGGCTCCGGCTCCATGGTCCGAGGATAAATCTAGTGTCTTCTTCCCTTTACAGCAGGATCGGCCTTGGGAACGGAGCCCTCTGCATGTGCTGTGAACTCTCTCTAATGAGCGAGACCCGCACTTCTCCACAGCTGTGGGGAGGGGGAGGCCACGCAGCAGACTGCTGACCCGTTGCGGCCCCCTCCCTGTGTCCCACCAGCCACCAGTGGCTCCACTCAGGTGTGGTCCTTGCGAACGGGGCCACAGGAGGCTGTTGCCTCGGCTTCAGCTCTCCCCTCCTCACGTGTCCCGAATGGCTGGTTGTGGAAGGCTCCAGAACATGGGCTGAGCTATGCTCTGGGCCCCCACGCCCGCCCCCTGGACAATCGCATCTGCCCACGGCCCTCAGCCCTGTGCCACACAACACTGCCTGAGGACCAGCGTCTGTGGGAACCCACACAAGGCCCCTTTTGTAGGCGTCCTGGTCCTCCTGCAGGCAGCACAGCCACTCAGTCCGACACCAAGGCCCCTCCTCACCACCCCCCGCCCCCACCCCCCTGCCTCCGGGAGTCAGGAATGTGGAGCTGCCCCCACAGGTGCCTGCGCTGGGCCAATTGCCCCTGGAGGCTGCCTGGACCGAGGCCAGGCGGCAGCCCTGAGCTGGGGCGCTTGGACCCCCAGGGGAGCCCAGAGCCCTTGACCCCTCAGCTCGGCTCGCACCTCTGGGCCCTCAGCACCCTGGCAGGGACCTGGGCACCGGGTCTCTGTGTCCCTAGAGTGTGTCTTAGATGGACATTTCACTGTCAGAAAAGCCCCTGAGGCCTGTGTGAGGCAGGCTGTCCTATGGGCTGGCAGCGGGGCCTCACCCGGGGCAGGAGGGTGGCTGCAGGGCTCGGCTGTCAGCAAAGCAGGGGCGCCGAAGTACCCCCCAAAGTTGTGTCCTTTGTGTCTGGGGCCCTCTTGGGAGCTGGGCCCCACAGGAAAGCTGACTCTGAGCGCCTGCCCTCTGAAACACCCGAGGGCCTCTGCCCGAGGGCCGTAGTCTTGTCACTTCGTAACCCGAAAGCTGACCCTCATAGCAAAGCGTTCGAGGGGACAGTGGAAGGCAGGGGAGGATGAAAATGAGGCTCGTGGCCATCGGTGACCCCCCTCAGAAAGATCTGGGGGGGGGCTTTTTTAAAAATGGAACTGAAATTCACGTGACCTCAAATTGTCGTAGCATTTGGTACATTCACAATGTTGCGTAACCAGCAGCTCTGTCTAATTCTAGGACATTTCTGTCCCCCCCGCACCCCCCCCCCGTCAAGAAACAACTCTGTACTATTGAACTCTGATATATTTCCTTCTGGCCTTTCCTCTACTTTAACGTAGTTAACACAGTATTTCCAAACTGCACCCTGATATCGTGACTTAGTTTAAAGAATTAGTTTTATGTCCACATTGTTGCACTGCAGTTGACCTATTGTAAAACGTGTCCATTTTAAAAGCACAGGTAGGTGGGTTTTGACAAATGTACACACCTGTGTGTGTTACAAATGTCCACAGCTGTGTAACCTCTCCCCAGTCAAGATCGAGACTCTTCTTCCCAGGACTCTAGAAAGTTCCCTCGAGCCCCTTTTTCAGCCGATGTCCCCTTCCCCCACTTCAGGCAACTTCTGCTTCGATTTCCGTTTCTATTAGTTTCGAAGTTCTAGGGCTTCAAGGAAGTGGAATCATCTGATGCGTTTTTCCTCTTTGTCATCTTTGCTCGGCACTGCCTTTTGGGGATCCATCTTGGTGCTCCGGGAGCGGGAAAGCATGTTCTTCACTGTGGCTGAGCGAGTGCAACTCAGTCATAGGAGTAAGTGCGCAGCACAGACACGGAACGGTGTGAGTGAGCAGAGAAACAGTTTATTGCTTCTCCTCTTGGAGGCCGTTTCCTGGGCTCTGTCACGGCCCTTCTCCACCTTTGCTGTGACCTCCAGAGCAGTCCCCAGCGCCTGCCTGGTGTCACCGGTTGGTTCCAACAGTTTACCGAGTCCCATTAGCATTCGCGGGTGCTTGCGTTCCTCTGCGGCCGTGAACAGCCCTGCACGCCAAGCTTTGTCCAGGACAAGAGGCAGGGAGGCCAGTGGCCAAACCGAAGTTAGGATGTGTTTAAAGCACAGGTGGCAGACACAAGGCCCACGGGCCAAACCCCGCCCTCCGCCTTGTTCTATCTGGCCCAGCACCTGGTTTCCACCTGGCGGTAGCACCGAACTCTCACTTAACTGTTACGGAGTGGTTACATTTACACAGTCCTGAAATTACATTCGGCCCTTTGAAGGCGACTGTGAGGCTGATGTGGCCCCCGGTGACAAAGAGTTTGACGCCCCTGGAACTTTGAAGGCTCATGACAAGGTCACACTTCTCCCCACTCCGTCATCTCCTTCTTGTGCTTCTCTGGGGACATGGGGCAGGAGGTAGAGCGGCTGGCCATCTGTAACCTGACGGGCAGGCCCCACGTGTGCCGTGGAGAAGCAGCCGCAAGTCCTTCTGGGAGGTCGGGCACATTCTCCTGGCTGCAGAGGCCGATCGGGGGCCGATGAGACAAAACATCGGAGGCGCCGTTGAGTGCAGAGAGGGGAGACGCTATCCCAAGAAGAAGTCAGTGAATTCCCCGTCACAGAGATGCTCCGACAGCAGTGGACTCCCGTGGGGGGGACGGCTGTGGGCAGGGGCAGGAGCAGGAAACGGGGCCACCTCTGGCGTCCCCATCCCTGAATGGGGTTTGACGACCCAGCTGCAACAAGCACGTCTCTCTGGTTTGGGATTGCATCGAGCTCGAAAGGTAGCCCCGCAATTGCTTGCGTCGTTTTTCATTTTAACAAGAACGTTAGAATTCACTTTGCTCTCTTGTTCCCGAGAACTCCAGCTGGTGGACAGATCCCGACTGCTGAGCTCAGCTTCCCCCGCCCCGAGGTCCACACTCATCAATCTTTCTCCTGTGGTTTTATCCAAAGACCTTTTTTGTGTATTAAAAATGCAAAAGACCGACCCCCAGCCAAATTCCAGCAACGTGCAAACACGGAAAGGCCTGGTTTTTGGAGGTTCCCTGTGACAGCCGCCACAGTGGTCGTCAGCATGTAAATCCCACTGGCGCAGAAGGTTGACTTTTGGTCATAAAAATGCTTCTTTCCTCCCGATAATCCTGTCTGCCTCTACAGCTGTCTAGACAATGAAAAAATTAACACCACGAAACAGAATAGTTTAAAAACCTTGGGGGCCAAATACATTCCTTTAAAAAAAAATCAAACTCCACACTGAGAAATGTGAGAGCAATTAGTTAATTGCACCAGGGACCCTGGAGTTCCAGCCTTGAATAGTAATCGGACCTCGTGTTTGAACGGCATTTTGATACTTTGAGAAGGCGCCTCCCTGTACATTGTCCCCTCGGATCCTCGGGAATGCGTGACAGTGTGGCAGTGACCTTGCTCTGAGGTCGGAAGGACCACCATGGTGCGACCCCTCAGCCCTCTGCTGTTGCTGTCACCTCCTCCGCCTCAAAAAAAACCAGTTCCCTGAGGAAATGCAGCCTCAGCTCGTTCACAGAGGCCCATGTGCAACCTCACGGACAAGAGAAAATGGTGCATATGTCTTCCTACCCTTTAGCTCCTGAAATGCTTCATTGGCCTTCCGTGGCTTTGGAATCAAACCTCCCAAATTTTGCCCTGGTTGGTGTGGCTCAGTTGGTTGGAGTGTCGTCTCATCAACTGAAAGGTCGCCAGTCCCATCCCCTGTCAGAGCACAGGCCTGGGTTGCGGGTTTGGTCCCCGGGGTCGGTGTGCGTACAAGAGGCGACCGATGGATGTTTCTCTCCTTCCCTTCCCTTCTCCCTAAAACCAACAGGCATGTCCTTGAGTGAGGATAAAAAAAAAAAAAAAAAAAAAAAAAACTACGGTGCTGGAACAATTAGACATACATTGGCCAAAAAATGACCTCATACCTAAGGAAAAAAAAAGGGTTTTTCACGTGGTTTCCAAGGCCTGGCATGACTTGGCTGCAGCAAACCTCTGTCCGGTCTCGTTTCTGGTAACGCCCCCTGGCCCTTCTTCCCTTGGTCCAAACCGGCCTTCTGAAAGTTCTCACGACATGTGTCGCCCCTGCCTCCATTGCCCTTTCACCTGCTTCACACGAGGTGTGAGCAGGGTAGACCCAGGCCAGGGACGGGATCCAATGCCGACGACTGGGCTCTGAGTCGAGCGCGGGACAACTTCTGCCCAGCTGCCAGCTCCCAGGCGCTCGCCCGCCCGTCGCACATTGTTCGGGAATCCCGCTCACCACGCCCTCCTTCCACCTGGAAAAGTGTGAGAACGTTCTGCCTGGGCCATGGTGTTCTCGACAAATCCCCTCTCGTCTTCCAGGGAGACCAAGGCTCAGGCGTGGGTCTCTGTGGACACCGTGCAGGACGGGGGCATGGCAAGGCCACACTCTGCCCGAACCCTCGCTGCGGAACTGGGAGAGTGAATAAAAACACTCTTCTTTCAAGTTGCTAAGTTTTGGACATGCGTGTCACACAGCAGCTGCTCCCTGGAACATAGGGTGACCAAGCAGATGACAAAAGGTGTTGCATTCGGGGGGGGGCAGTATGTGGGAGTCACCAAGATGCCCCTCAGGCTCCCGCAGGCAGCTTCCTGCCTATTTCTGCAGACGAGGAAGGTCCCATGAAGAAGGCCCCGCGGGCGAAACCACTCCCACAGACCTGCGAGGACCTGCGCTGTGCGCTGTGCGGTCGCTCTGGGAGCAGCCGGGGCACCTGGTTTGAGAGCTAGGGGCGGGGTGATCGGGTTCTTTGAAAATCGCTCTTTTTCCAGGCCAGGGGACCTGTGACTTTCTAGATCACTGAGTGTTTTAAAGGAAGTTTCCAGAGGCCGGACAGCACCGTGTTCCCGGCAGTGGTGGCCAGGGAATGCTTGATGTGCAGAAAGGTGAGTTCGGCAAACGCATGAGCACACAAGCAGCGCCCAGCGGCCCAGCCGCTGGTCCGGAGGTAGCACCTGTTGTCAGCACGGCTTCTGGCTGCACCCTAACCTTCCCCGCTGCCTCCCCAAACAGGGGCCCCCCTCCTCCCAGGGGCGGGGCTCAGTGCACTGCATGTCCTTGTTGGGATGCTCAGGTTGGGGGGTGATGGACGGGGCAATGAGGAGCATCAGTTGGTGGTCTGTTGGGTCCAGACTGGGTTTCCAGGAGGGTGTGTGTTTGGAAGTTTGTGGAGGGTCTCTGGTCTCTGGTCTCAGGGTGTGGACCATGGGCCGATCGGAAGCAAATGTTGTGACCCCCCTCAGGGCAGTCAGAGCCCCCCACCAAGGGACATATGTGAGTCCAGTCCCTGCTGCCTTGGACATCTCAATCACAATGAGCACCCAGCCTGGCAGGAACGCTCAGTTGGTTAGAGGGTCCTCCTGGCATGCCAAGGGTTGTGAGTTCGATCCCCGGTCAGAACACATACAAGAAGCAGCCAGCGAATGTGTGGGTGAGTGGAACAACAAACCCATCTCTCTCCCTCCCTCCCTCCCTCCCTCCTTGTGTCCCTTCCTCTCTTTCTCTAAAATCAATAAATAAAAATTTTAAAAAAGAATGAATACCCCTTAAGTCTGTAAACTACAACAAAGAAATTTTAATGTGGTTCTAGAAACAACAGCTCCAGTTTCATGGCTGAAGAACCTGCCGGAAGACAGTTGCAAGGCGGGGGCATTGTAAATTCCAAACAGAAGGCTAGTTTCGCAAGGACGGTTTGGGGCCCGAAGGAGAAAGGCCAGGGCTGGCGCTGAGCGCGCAGGGAGCTGGCAGGAACGAAGGCATGAAAATTCAACCAGGAATGGCCACTGGAATTTTCCAGCCAGAGGGTGATTCTGAACCGAAATGAATGAACCAGAACTGAAAGTCTCCATTTCCTTCCTGCGTTGCGGGAAAACTGAAAATCTCAGTCCTCCCGGGATTCCGGTAAAAATAATTGTTGCCTGCTTCAAAAATCATGAACGAGGGACTGGGCCGTTTCAGGCGGGTGCTTGTTCCTCCTCCGTCTCCACCTGCCTGCTCCTCACACGTCCCAGCCCCAGCGCCGCCCCCCCAACCCCTCTGTGTCATTGCCTCCTCCTCCCTGTCACAGGGCAGTCTTATTTTAAGTGACTTTGGTACTTGGCTTAGAAAAATGGTTTCTGTAACTCAATGGGAGCATTTTCTGGGGTAGCCCATTAGAAAGTGCCAGAGGCAGTTCGGGGTCTCAGCCTTGACCCCTAAGGAACATAGTCCTGTCCCTTCAGACACCACAGCGGTGCCAGAACCCACACCCATGGCCCCAAAATGTGGGGTCCACTCCCAGGCTTGTTAAAAATGCCCCACCCACCGAGCAGATCCATAATGTTGGTGGATGAAGCGTGAGCTACTGCTCCAGGGAGAACCAAAGGGTGCAAACCCAAGGCTCCATCATTAGTAGGTGGCAGGCTCCCCCCGGCCCTTCCCCTCCTCCCGAAGCCCTTAAGTCCTGGCCCAAGGGCACAGGGCTCCTTCCCAGCCTCTGAAATGTCTTGGGGGTGAGAGGTCCGTGGCGCTCACTCACTGACTCCTGAAACAGATCCTGAAAACAGAACAGGACACAGGAGAGACCGAAGTGCTCCCCGGGGCTATTAATGAAGCCCTGGAAAAACTGCTCTGTCCCTGTGCCTTTGAAGCTGGCTGGGACGGAGGAGGCTGAGAGTCTGATTTTCTGAGCAGCAAGAAGCCACTGTGGCCTGAGTGCCCGGTTCTGGAACGTGCTCTGTTTGGAGTGCAGAGGGAAGGGAGGCAGCTTCTGCCCAAGGAGTCAAAAATAGGGCTCCAGAGGAGGGTGCGTGGGGGCAGAACCGACCTGTGTCCTTTAGGGTTACAGGTTCCAATCTCTGCTTCACGAGGGCCCTGGGGTGGGGGGCGTGGGGGGATGGTGTGCTGGGGGCCCACCCTGCCCTGGGCCTGCTCCTCCTCTCGGAGCCAGGGGCGTAAGGACGAGGGCGAGTGCTCACCCAGGGATGACAGCGCCCTGCAGGCCCGTGGGAGGGACAGAGAGCCCAGGGGGCACCTGGCAGGAGGCACTTACTCTCAGTGGGGCCGAGCAGCCCCTGCCATACCCTCACCCTCACCCTGCCTGTGGCCCAGGATAGCTCCGGGGACCTGGGACCCCAGAGCCTGTTGCCCAGTGGCCCGAGGCTGGGACGGACACCGTTCCAGGGCATGAGTCCCAGACCGGAGGGGTGGCCAAGTTGCAGGTTTGAGGGGAGTGTGGGCAGGGCTGGATGTGCAGCTGGGGCATCCGTCTGCACCCACGAGAGGCTCCTGGTGGTGCAGGATGGGGGGTGATGCACCTGGTTTCGTTCAACGTTGTCTCGTGGTGACATGGATGAGAAACGGTCGGTCCCTGGCCGGGCCACTGTCTGTGCGGATCTTGCACACTCTCCCCGTCTGTGTGGACTCTTCCCTGGGGGCTCTGGTTTCCGCCCGCATCCCAGAGATGTGCAGGGAGTGGCGTGTCCACACTGTCCTGCCTGAGTGGGCGTGTGGTGGTCGTGCCACAGAAGGGCTTCCGCCAGAGGTCAGTCCGGCAGGGAAGCTCAGGAACCTGTGGGATACTGGGGCACACCGGGGAAGAGACTGTGCGTGTGCTAACACACATGTGTGTGTTTCTGCATGTGCACATGCATGTACCACATTCTGCACATGGGTGTGTCCCTGTGTGCCACATGTTCGTGTAGGCACACACACATATTGTGCCATGAGCATGTGTCCCCATGTGCCGCATGTTTTGTGTGTGCACACAGATGTGTCCTCGTGTGCACACGTGCTGCATGTTTGTGTGTGGTACACACAGTATCTGCATGTGCATACACATGCACTGTGCTATGCACATGGGCGTGTGTCCTCGTGTGTGTGTGTACATGCAGGTACCGTGAGGTTTGCCTGCCCAGTCACAGATGAGATGTCTTTGGAGGCGGTACCTCACAGCCCACCATCCCCTCCTCCTCCTTTAGGGGCTGAGTCATGGGGAGAGGTAGGGGCTGTCCCCTGTCGCTCCAGCGCCAGGCCCCCGGGCTCGCAGCCGCAGCCCCAAGAGACCACTTCCCAGCCTCCTGCTGTGCCTGCGGTCCAGAGACGCGTGGTTACGGCTCCATCTCCGCGGCTGCTGTTGAACTTCCTGTGGTGCCACACTGTGGAAGCCCCAGACATGTGGGCTCGTGGCTCTTCCAGGAGAAGGTGACGGCCGCCCCAGCTGGGTCGAGGACACACAGCAGCGTACTTTCTTGCTGGTTGGCGTGAGCCAGCTTAGGGCGCCGCAGGACATGGGGTGTCTAAATGGTGCCACCAGGACGCAGCTGCAGGCTCTGTCCTCCTCTCCTCCATGTGGAGTCCCCCTGGGGCTCTTTCCGGCGACCCCTGGCGGAGCCCCTCTCCTCCCCAGTGGTTGGACAGCTAGTGCCTGGGACCAGCGGTCCCATCCGCATCCGTGACTTCTTATGGTCTCTGTCAAGTGTCATGACTTCTGCTCGACCGACCGATCCCTGTGGCCCTGGGTCCCACATCCCTGCTGCCCACACGGAGCCTTGTCCGAGCCTGCCATGGGGAGGCGGGGTGGGCCCGGGGGACGTCGGGACGCGCTTCCAGAAGCAAGCGGACAGGCGCTGTAGCGAACCCCCAGACGTCTGCCCGATGGGCAAACCCTCTCACACCAAAGCAGGGAGGTTGCGGAGCCTCAACTGCGCCAACCCTGCAGCGGCCCAGCCCTTCACCCACCAGCAGGAGGGGCGGCCTTGACTTTCTAGGTCCACCAGGCTGGTCCCGCAGCTCCACATTCCTTGAAATTGATTAAACTTCTCCCATCCCGGCTGGGGCCCAAGGCCTCCAAAATAGCTTGTTTAATGAAATTGATTGCTTAATACTCTACAGCTTGGTGTTGATGTTAAGTACAAGTTTTATATGCGGGCACAAGAGGTTTCCATAGGCCCGACGTGTGTTCTGAGTTTAAAAACGTTAAATTCTTTAGTAACCCTAGCAGGGGGAAAAAGAAAACAAGAAAGAAAAGAAAAGAGAGAAACCCCCTCTCATTCCCAAATCACTGCCAGTGGAATTTTAAACATTATTTACACACTCGGCCGTGAGTCCCTTTATACATGACAGGTTTGGCAGGAAGGCCGGAGGCAGTAATTCAAAGCAGAGGTTCAGTGTGTGTACAAGGACTGCCCCCCCTTTCCAACATAACATTTAGATCCTCACAAGAGGTCACTTTTCTGAGGAAAAGCACGTGACTTGGGCTGGAGGGGGTGGTGTGTGGCTGCTGTGACCTGGGCTGCGAGGTGAGTGGACGGCACAGCGCGGTCACTTTCTGGGAGTCTGGGATGGCACAAGGGGCACACTCCCCGAGTCACAGTGGACAGAGGGACCAACAACACGGCACCAACTGTGAGGTTCGAAAGCCAGCTGAACTCACGTGCTTAAACGGAATCATGAATAACTTGTCTGTGTGTGTCAAATCAGTAGGTATTATTATCTCCTGGAGTTTATATCGAGTCTTGTTCTAAAATGCTGGGAAGACTCTGCCCACCGACGTGGTCACTCGGCAGGGGGCAAAGGGCACGTCCCTGGAGCGGAGACAAGGAAGGGGTCGTTGTCCCATGCGTACGCTCGGGTGGAAGTGGGTTCGGCGGTGGTGCCGGCCGGGAAGGGAGAGGTGGGATTTCATCCCAAAGCCTCTACAGGGTCCCTCAGCATCTCTCGCAGTGAGCACTGGTGGCGGACGCTGCCGGGGCCCCACTGCGTGTCCTTAGCTCCCGATGCTGCTGCTGCCTGCAGCCTCATCGCCAGCCCCGCGAGGCCCCCTCCCCCGCAGCAGGCCGCAGGTGTGGGTTGGTCACCACCCTTCTGGGCCTCGGTTTCAGCATCCTGTGGCCAGCCCTAGGTCCCACAGGACTGGCAGTGTGGGCGGCTTTCTAGAAGGACGGAAGGTGTCTGGCTGGGATCGGTGGAGCTGTGAGTAGTAGGAGGCCCCACCTTTGGTTGCATTCGAGGCAGCCACGTGGCTGAGGAAAGGAAGACGCTGCTGAGGGGTGGCCGTGAGACCTGGGTGCCCGGCTGGAGGATGGATGGGTATGACAGGCCCAGGAATCAGGCCAGTTTCGGATGGTCGGACACACGCCTGTCGTCCCCTCCAGTCTCCAGGACACCCAGTGGGGGGTGGGGGGGTGGGAATGTTTTGGAGCTGTCGTGTCGGTTTGCTTGGTGCGTCCCCACAGATGAAACTGACAGAACGAGGCCGCCGGGAGCTGGCGAGGGGTAGGCACCTCCGTGGAAACAGTCCAGCCCGTGGATCTGACAGCAGCCAACCCAGGCTTCCCGGGCTCCTCCCACAGTTTCAAAATTTACGCCTCTCCTTGAACTCAAAGTGCTGCTGAGGGAAAAACCCAAAGTTGGGCTTCTAGGGGGACAGAGAGAAGGAAAACGGAGATGCCAGGAGAACCGTGAATCTGGCACGAATTCTTGCCCCAGCCTCTAACCTTGCACTGCCCCAAACCCAGGTGTTTGGGGAAGCAGAGTCTCTGGGATTTTGAACAGCAATCTGTTACCTGGGCTGCATATCACAGGACACCTGCCTGCAGGGTGGCAGAGAGTGTGTGTCTCACACTGTCACACGCTGCTTCCTGCTGTACCTTGCAGGGGCAGACACTAAACTGAGTAAAGGTGGTATCACCTCACGGCCCGTCAGCCCAGGTTTTGCCGCCCCGTGGGTTATAAGAAAACGCCTGGTGTCCAGGCCCTGTTGGATTTTGGATTTGGGCACAAGGGACCCTGGACCTAAGGCCCCTTACCAGTCTGACGTTTGAAGTGAGCTTTATTTACCCTGGGAAGCTGCGGATCAGTCCTCCTTCGCCAGAAGAGTTTGCAGCAGGATCCTTGATGGGGCCAAGTGGGTGGAGTGTGGCACAAACATGGCTTCCCTGTCACCTGGGAACCAAGCTGTACTTTGGGGAGAGAAGCAGGAATCTGGGCACCCACATGAGGAGGGACATTGGGGAGCTGGAGGGGCGGGTGTGGCACCAGAAGTCACAGTGGGTTTGCCTGCCCTCCGCCCCAGGTCTGACCAGATTCCCAGGGACTGGTGACAGCCCCTTAGGATCCACGGCATCCAAGACAGCCTGAGTGGCCCTGCCTCCTGGGAGGGTGCCTTGGAAATGGAGAGCGGTGTGGTGAGGAGAGAGATGCCACGTTGCAAGGGAAACCACGCCCCCGCCGCTGGTTTACTTCCATGTGTGCCCGAGGTCCTCCAGGGCGTGGGCGCGGAGCACTGGAATTTGCTCTGCACCGTGTAGCCGAGAACTGAGTGGAGACCTATAAATTGGGCTCTGGGAACACAGTGGACCGCAGATCTTTCTCTTGTAGAAAAGGCATTTTGAATAAGAGGCCATTCAGGTTCCCTCCTTCCCTTCCTGGGATTTGTAGCTTTGTTATTAACCATGACGTTGGGTGGGGATTCATTGGGGCCAGAGGGCTTGTGGCCCCAACTGCCAAGTCCAAGGCCCACAGCGGCCATTCCCGTCTTCCTCATGACGTATCCCTTCTACCTCCTTGTCTTCTTCCTTTTCTGTCCTTTAAGGGCTTTTGTGGTGACACTGGTCCCACCTGGATAATCCAAAATAATCTTATTTTAAGGTCAGCAGGTTAGCAGTCTTAATGCCATGTGTCACCTTAAGCCCCGCCCCCACCGCTGTGAAACCGAACCCATCCCCAGGGTGGGGGGACTGGGGTGTGGGTGTCTGTGGGGCCCCACTGTCCCGCCCCCACAGGGCCAGTGCCCCGGACGGAGTGAGGGAGCCGCCGGGTGAAATGGGCACCGCGGGCAGGGAGGAGAGGCTGCTGCGCACCAAACAGAATTCGTCGCCACCACAGCTGACACTCAATGGTCACTGTGAACTTGGCCCATGACACACGTCCTCTCATTGAACTCCGTGAGGTGGATACTATCGCCTTGTCCCTGTCACGGAGGAAGAAGCGCAGAAGCTCATCAAATCAATGGATGACTTTGCTTTTAATAGTCGTGAGTGGCCGGAGGCTGCACTCACACAGAGTACGGCTCTGTTAATGAAAATTAGTTAATTCAATTAAAATTGATTAGCGACATGTTAGCAGTCTGGCCCCGAGGTCACCTTCCCTCCTTTGTCAAGTGCCTCTCACTTGCCAACAGAACCGCAGGGCCAGTCTGCCTGCTGATAGGGAGAGACGTCCCTCTGCAGGTGAGCTGGGCTACAGGGAGGCACGACTGGTGAGCTCAGGCCTGTCTGTGCCCAGAGACCCCCAGCTCTGGACCCTGGAGGTCCTGGGACAAGTGGCTCTGAGTTCCGGGGAGGGGGGAAGAAGGGTTTTCTGAACCAGATCTGGAAGGAATGTGGGAACACCAAACGGTGTCCCCCCAGCTCCTCACCCTCAGAGCCGCGGATGAACTGGGCCCGACCTCATCAGGGTGCTCCCAGGCCGGGCCGCTTGGCCCAGGCCCCCAGGGACACACTGCGCCCCAGCGCCAGCACCTTCAGCCGCTCTGGCCCCTGGCTTCCTTACCGCCACCTGTTACCCAGGGCTTTCTGGGTGCTTCTCTCCACTCCGATCCAGCTCCTTTTGTGGGGCTGGGAATTCCCAAACGCTGGGGCCAGCAAGCAGAGCAAACAAACCTTCCAGCGGCCAACAGAACCTTCCGGAATCCTTGCCTCCTCCTGAGCAGTGTGATGCGAGCTGTATTTCACAGTTTACAGAATGACTGTTCTTTGGTTTTCACAAGGGAATCTCCCCCGGGGAGGCTGAGAAAGGTCGGTGACGCTCCTGGAACAGTTTCCAGGGCAAATATGGACGCGACCTTCCTGGTGGCCTCCAGGGGCCCCGTGGGGGTGGGCAGGTCCCGTCCTCAGCTGGACAGCTGTCCAACCCACTTGGGAAAGTTTCCAGTCGAGGACAGAGGAACAGTTTCCTTTCAGCCTCGGGAAAAAATTTTAAATTCATACATGTAAGCATTACAGACTCAGAGGCGAGTGTGAATTGTTCAGGGTTGTCTGCCCTCCGTGGGCCAGTTGTGCGAGCAGAGAGTTGGCACCAGAGCAATGGGAATGAAAGGCCTTCAGTTTGTCATGTCGCAGCCACATTGAAAGCCACGGGGGGCGTGGACGGCTGCTGAACTTAAGACGTGGGCTTCCACCAGGCAGGCCACCCGGTGTGCACACCGGGTCCTGTCCCCCGTCTCCGCTAGGTTTCCTCTCTGCTTCCTTTTCCGGTGTTTTCCTTCGGTTCGTTTACTGCTCAAGCAGCCCTGGGTCTTCAGGCCCCGTTCCACGCCCCAGTCAAACCTTTCTTCCCATCCATCTGTCTGAAAAGCATTTCTTTATTGCCCCTTTCTACTTGCCTTCAGTTGAATTTTTAATCTTTAAAAAAATATATTACTTTTAAGAGATTTTTACAAGTGACAGAGCTTTATGAAGAAAACTAATCGAGCCAACAGTCTCCGTTTTGTGTCATCTCTGCGTGCATTGGAAGTAAACCTACATTCTGTAGCACACGAGAATTCGAAGATCACAGAGAGCCCAGCGTGGAAATGAACTTCTGCTTCCTATGCACAGACCCTCCTTCCCAGGGCTGCCAGACGGAGCCCATCCAGACACAGGGCACCCAGTCCAGTTTGAATCTCAGGTAAATGGCAAACACTTTCCCTAAGTGGACGTGCACCCCACATCTTGCCTGGTTTAAAAGAACTCTCGCGGAAACACCGAGCTGCTCGACGGGAAGCACACACGTGTGCGCCCCCACCTCTGCGTGTCCAGTCCGTACCGAAGCCAGCCGCGAGGACGCTTTTCATTGCAAGCAGCTGGAGAATCGATTCGAACTGGTGAAAAAAATACCGTGAATCTGCTGACTGGTCCCTGAGAGGCCCAGGGCCACTGGCTTCCATCACAGTGGGACCCAACACCCAGACGGCATCATACAGACCTACTTTTTTCTCTCCACGTTGATTGGCTCTGTCTCCCAAGGGCTGGCGCCACCTCGGCCTGCAGCCAGGACCTTCCAAAGCTGCACACTTCCTTGGTCACCTCCAACAGAAAAATGGGGAGTCTATTTAAACAAGAGCTCCAGAATTGCGTCTTGTCCTGTGACCCAGTTCGAACCCAGCACCGAAGTGTGAGAATGAGACATCCGACGCCACCCTAGAGGAGGGGGCAGGGCCACTCTTGCAGAGCCCCAGCCAGTCAGGTGCCCGTTGGGAGGGAGAAGGGAGCGCAGGTGCTGGGGTGACGTGGAATCAACAGCTCCTCCTCCACATCCTGAGACCACACCTTTTTAGTGATCACAGCTCGGTGGTGTGTCTTACCGTCTCACTGCTGTGCTTGCTCACATTTTCATTTCATGATGGATTTCAGAATCAGCTTTTCCGGTTGTATGAGACACCGTCTTGGGAGTTTGCTTGGAGCTGAGTGGAAGCTCAGTATTATAGTGGGGTGAAATCCACGTCTCTACAAAGTTGAGTCTTCTTACCCAATGACCAAGACCCCAGTTCCCATTCGCTCAGGCCTGCTCACACGGTCCCCTAACGTTTGTCCTTGTCATCACGCAGATCGTGGGCACTTGTGACTTTGTGGCTCTGTGTCTCCTGGGTTTTGTCGTTGGTCCGGATGGATCTCTTTGTGCCGACACCGGGTACCCGACTGTGGCTGCTGTGCTGGAAACTCACCGGTGTTCATGTGCTTATCTGGCGTCTGGCCCCCAGCTACGCCTCGTCCTCATTGTGATATTTTCTCCGTGGGCTCTCCAGGGAATGTCTGCCTTCCTCCCCACCCCACAGGCTCTGCTGTTGGCTCACTGCCCCCCCCCCACCCCGAGGTATGAGCAGTGTCTGAACCATCCATTCCTCCCGAACTTGCTCAGAGCTCATCCCCAGGCCTCCCTCCACTATCCACCCCCATCCGGGCCCCTCTGTTCCAAGAGTCAAAACCTATCACCCCTTCAGGTTCGGTGTGGAGTATGAAATAGATAGTTCCCCTAAATTTCCCTTAATGCATACAGTTCTTTGTGGGATGCAATCAAGGGCGATTATTCACCAGCTGCCAGACTTTAGGGGAATAATTGGTCTCAGACTTGGCATCCAGTGTGACTCCCTAACAGGGCTGGTGGAAATGCCACCGTGTTCCTGGGGAGGGGGGGACTCTTCTGAGGCTGGGGGGAGTGTAATCCGCCCTCCTTGTGAAAGCCCCAATGGATGCTTTCCTGCCGCTGCTTTTGGAGACAGGAAAGGAAGTATTACACCGCCCCAAACTGTTAGATTTTAAAAACTGAATATTTTCCTCTCTGCAACAGGTCAGATAGCAGAGAAATAAGCTGTTCATTGCAATAGCTCGAACAACATGGAACTATGAAGACTATGCTAATAATCCCCTTACTCTCACTGCCGCACCCCAGGTAACCGCTGGCAACCGTGCGTGTCCCTCTGGGCCACACTCTGTTTGCACAGACTGGTGTAAAACCAAGAAGCCAGCCCTGGGACATCGCCGTTAGAAACTCCGCCCTTCGCCCCGTGTCACCGGCTTTCCCCCACTGTGTTTCTGCTCTTCTGGGACCCACCAGGGCAGCACCCTGCACTCACTGGTCCTGTCTCCCTCCTCTCCTCCAACCCGAGACAGCCCCTTAGTCATTCCCTGTCTCACATGACCTTGACCTTCCTGAAGGAACTGGATAGTCATTTGGTAGCCCGCCCTCCACTTGAGTCCATCCGATGTGTTCCTCTCGCTGGGACTGGGCGAGGGGCTCTGAGGAGGGGAGCGTGGTTCCCTCATCGCCTCACATCAGCGGTGCCTGCTGTAGACGCGTTACTGGTGATGTTAACCTTGACCTGGCCGCATGCTGGTTGTCTTTGACTTAACGCCTCAGCTACCTCTTCTGGTGTCTCTGGGACATTCTATTTAACAGCTGCATAGTATCCCACAGCATTTGTGGAACATGGTTCTTTCAAGTCTGCCAAAGTTCTGACGTAAACGTGACAATAACATGGAACCTCTCCACTCAATACCTGGATAAAAGCGATTCCCAAAATGCGTGTTGAATTGGGATGACCCCCTAATGGCCCCTGTGGGCGAGAGTTAAAGTTGGGGGTCCCAGTTCTGGGGGGCGTGCCAGAGAGTAGAGGGTGCCTTTAAGGAGGGGAGGATGAGTCGGCAGAAGCCAATGGGGCCACGTGGGGAAACCTTCAAGAAGTAGATAAACGGGTGCAGGAATGATCAGGCTGCCATTATGGCTTCTGTGAGGGTGAAGAAAGAAATTACCATAAGTGGTGGCTGGCAGGGAGGGTCAGCGGGGCCCAGGGGGACCGGGGGAGACATCTGGCAGGATCCCGGTCACGACCAGCTGACCCAGGCACCTTGCGGCTGTTTGGTTTGGGGACAACCTGGCTAACTGGGCAAATGGAAGAAGGGGCTTGGGTTTGGCAGTGTGGGGCTCTGTGCCTTGGGTCACACCGCCTGCGTGCCACCTTGGAGCAGGGACTCCCATACGCACGCCGCCCCGGCAGTGGAGGGCGAGTCTGGGGAAGCGATGCGTGCAGAGACTCCCAGAAGTCCCTGTTTTCACACGGAGGCTGGGGTCCCCCTTCCCTCACCACCAGAGGAGAGCTGCCCCGCGGCACATCAGCAGGGCTCGTCCCTGAGATGGCTGTGTTCCCAGACACACCATGTGGGGTCACCCAGCTTTTGAAAATGAAAAGTTCAGGGTCACTGCAATTTTCTCTTTCTTTCTTGGCAAGAGAGGTGCCATGGATGTTTGTGGCTAGAACTCCCCACGCCGGCCTCTGTAACCATAACTGCAGCCTGATCCCCTTTCTTCTCCACCTGCCTCCACCCCAGACCCTGACTCCCGCTGAGCAGACAGAAACCAGATCCCGCCCCCAGCCCAGGCGATGAAATCTCACATCAGGAACACATGAGGCTTTGTCTGAAAGGCCACCGATGGCAGAGAGAGACTCTGCCATCCCCATTGTCTCTCCCCCCAGGGGTGCAGCTTCTTTCAGACCTAATGGTCTGTCCTGTGCTTGCATGTCCACTCCATAGGCGCTTCCCGGGGCGGACACAGCCGGCTGGCCTATCTGCTGCGCAGTCCTGTTGCTAAGTGGTGGTGCTTCGCTGGCTCCCCGATCTGCTTCCGCGGACCTTCGGCCGTTAGAATTGTGCCCTGGTTTCTTGCCCTGGCCAGGCGGCTCAGTTGGCTGGAGTGTCATCCCATAAACTGCAAGGTGCTGGTTTGATTTCTGATGGGGGTACATGCCTGGGTTAGGGGTTCTGTCCCCATTTGGGGTGTGTACGAGAGGCAACTGATGGGTGTTTGTTTCTATCTCAAATTGATGTTTCTCTCCCTCTCTTTCTGTCTCCCTCTCCTTCTCTCTAAAATCAACAAGCATATCTTTGGATGAGGATAAAAAAGAAAGAAAAAAGAAATACATTCTCGTTTCTTAAAGTGATCTGTGATTGAATTACAGCCCGGTGCCTGACCCTGAGAATGGCAACATCGGAGACACCCGGAGTGTCAGCTCTCATGCCGCCTGTCGGAGGGGGTGGCCGTGAGCCCTGCAGACGTGTTGATGGGCGTGTGGTGATTGGAAGGCCAGGAGGAGGAGGATTCTTCTCCTCCTCCTCCTCTTCCTCCTCCATCTTCTTCTCCTTCTCACTGCAGTCAGTCCACACAACAGAATTAACCAGTTTAAACTGAACAGCAAGGACAGTTGGTCATTCAGAATGTCGCGTGACTGCCACATCTTTCCGGTCCCAGCACATTTGGTCTCCGCCAGACCAGGCCCGTGCCCGTGAAACAGCCTCTCCCCACTCTCGTCTCCCTCCCTGGCCACCACCAGTCTGCTCACCGCGTCCTGGGCTTTGCCTGTTCCGTGTGTTCCACATCATGGCTCCCTACAACACATGCCCTTCCGTGTCTGGCTCCTCTCGCTCAGCACCGTGGTTTTGAGGTTTGTTCCCATGGCCGTGGGGGTCAGAACTCCATTCCTTTTTGTGGCGAAATAACATTCTGTGGCTGGGCCACATTTCCTCTACCCGCCCACCGGTGGACGTCAACGTGGTTTCCATGTCTCGGCTCCTATGGGTAACGCAGGGACACGTGCCCCTCTGAGGGGTGAGTGGTTCTTGACACCAAGGGGCAGCCATGGCATTGTCCCCCCAGAAATGCTCCCAGGCTCTGTTCTTCCCCTGCTGGCCTCACACTCTGGGTCTCTAAATAATAACAACAATGATAATGGCGATGCTGTGAACCAGCCTCTACGATAATCATTGCTCACAGCCACCGCCATCCATGTGAACAAATATTCCGTTGCTAGTCAGTTGCTGGAAGGGCCCCAGAGCAGAGCTGAGGTGAGAATGTAAAATGCTGACCACGGTGCCTGGCATGGGCCAAATGCTCCCCCCACGGGGGCTGGGCTCTCGTTGTTGTCTTGCAACCATCGGGGTTTGGGGGCGGGACTCAAGCATACCCAGTTCTGTCCAGGCCATCTGTGAGATTTTGGGGTTGTGTGGCTGAGGGTCTGGGGTGATTATAGGGGGGACACTAGCAGACAACCTGGGTGTTGAGGGGTTAGCCGTCCCTTCCTTTGGAGGGAGGTGTCCGTCTCATCACCTGGGGAAGCAGACAAAAGACAAATCCGGATGAGCTGTCTCTCAGCCTCTCCATGTCTTTTGCACTGTGTCATCCGTCTGTCTGTCTCTGCTTCCCGCTCTCTCTGGCTCCATCTCCTTCCAGCCCCACTGCTGAATCAGCCTAAACTTTGACCCACGCTTCTTATCAGGGACACTGATCTTTTCCAAACACAGGCCAAGCTCCAAATCCGTCACAGAAACACCCCGGATGTCTGGGCATGCTTACCTCTGAATCAAGGAGAGCTGGGAATTGGGACCTGTTTTTGTTTTAACCTGGGTGTTGTCATTTGATCAGACACTGGCCAGCCTAGCAAGGCTCTGTTTGTCAAGGCAAAAGACCGAAAGAACTGGAAAGGGATGTGTTTTCCCACGTTGTGTGCACAACAGGTAGTTCTCACCTACGGAGACATCAAACTTGTGGGCACGGTGACTCTGTAAGGGGGCGGATGGAGGTGGAATTGTGTCATGTCATGAAGGAAGATGCTCGAGGCCGAAAATACTGCAGTTTTTTTTTCAATCGAACAGCTATGCACCTTCTTCCCTTTCCCCCAGATATGGGTGAAGCCTGATTGGTGGAAGCACTGATGTGGCCCTACCCCCTTTTGTCTGTTTCTGGCTTAGGCAGGGCCAGAGGTCCCAGCTCTGGCCAATGAGATGGGAGAAGTCTTGTGGGGGCCTCTGGAAAAGGTTCTCAGCTCCCATCTAGTGATGAGGAAGAGCCAGCTGGGTGTTGTGTGTGGATGTTTTGCCCGGAGCTGTGGCAGCCGTCTTGAGACCATGAGGAGTGACCATGAGGATGACAGTGAGAAAGGCTGAAAGAACGAGTCCTGATGTCATCATTGAGGTGGTGAGCTCGCCAGCCTTGGAGCCAGCTCTACCTCTGGATGTCTTGGGGGTAGGGATGATGGATGTCTTCAGCATTGAAACCCTTTCATTGGACTTCCTGGTACTTCCGGCCGAGGGCATTGCACCTGATACAATGTTCAGTGACTCTAACTCACGCCAGAGAGAAGCACCGGTGAGGGGGACAACACCAGGTTGGTCGGTTGAGTCTAGGTGGAAGCCTATCCTTGCGACCCCGGCCGCCTGCCCCACCAGCCTGTGCCTGCTCCCTCTTTACACCCGGAACACGGTGGCATGGCCATGGCTAGCCTCCTTGAAGGGAAGAGCGCCTTCACAAGGACCCCCAGGCCTTTCAGGAGGACCCACCCATGGAAACAGCACTCCAGGAAGCAGTCACCGGTCCCTGCCTCGCGACTCTCAGTGGAGTGCCACTGGCCGGCCGGCTCCCCTCGGCCCTGTGTATTCAGTGGGGAATCATGAGGTCGTTTTGGGGGAATAGACAAGCTGATGACTGGCAAGTGCTTAGGACGGTGCCTGGTGCCCAATAAGCAATGAGTGCATGTGCCTGTGGTCATCAGTTCCTCTCGTTGACAGGCGGCATCAGAAGCAGGGATGCGTGTGGCCTGAAATTCCACCTCATTGATCTGCTTGAGGGACGTATGTCCCCTAAGAGGCCTAAAGAGCAGATGAGGAGGAGGAGCTGGTCCTGGGACTCAGGAGTCGGTGAGAAGAGGCAGGAGGGAGGGGAGGGAGGGGCAGCGGGTCCCCCAAGCCATGGAGCCCTGGTTTGCGGAGAACGTTTTGGAGGAGCTGGGCTCCAACGTGGGCACCTGTGATCTCCAAGTCCTGGCACACCACCTCCTCCCCCGCGCTGGACTCCTGCCCTGGGCCAGTCGGTGTCCTGTAATGGGGAGCAGATGGGGCTTCAAGGCTCTCGCAACACACACAGTTTCCAGAGCCGTCTCCGTCCCGGGGCTTCTGTTCCTCTGATTAAGTGCTGCTTCTATATCTGTAGCACAAAGCAAGGCAGCAAATGGCTGACGACAGCCGGAGCCCGCCAACCCGTGCCCGCGCCCCACAGAGCTTCCGGAGTGTGGCGGCTCTCTCGTCCAAACCTACTCTCTCTCTGGGCCAAGTTGCCTGGCGAGGGGAGCCGGGCCCGCCGTCCAAGCGTCCAGAGGAGCCACGAGGCCTGACTTACTGACAGCCCTTTCTTCCCGGCTGAGCCCGGCTGCAGGCCCGTGTCTGTGGTGGTGTCCAGGCCTACGCAACAGGAAGGGCGACGCCAGTTGTCAAAACCTCTGTGAATTGATGACAGCTCAGCAGCCGTGGGGAGTACTGGGCCGCAGGAGGGATGCTGTGGGGCCTCAACATCTACCCCTGCCCCATTTCCTGAGCCAGAAAGGGCAAGTGAAGGAATTACCATTTTCGGCCGAAGCTCAGAGGCTGCGTGTGACGGGGTGAATGCACCACCCAGGATAGTGTGGAAGGCCTGGAAGCTTGGATTTTCAGCTCATGTCCGGGGGGCACATCCCTTGCCAGTTGAGGCCCCTGTGGTCTGCCGGGTCCACGCTGCCAGCCCCAGGTCCAGCATGTGGTTTAGAGATGCCCTGGGGTGCTCACAGCTGGTCCTGGGGGTCACGGGCTCCCCAGCAGTGGCTGCCTCTCTACCACTTGGAGCTGTCACCCTTAAATGTGAATACTCTGTCCTTTCCAAGTTCAAGATCAAGTTCCTCCCTCTCCTCTCCCCCTGGGGCTGGTATGAAGTTAACCTCAGGATCAGTGGTGTGGTGCCATTTAAATGATTCCGGGGGAACTCTCTGGGTCAGTTTCATCTGGTTGCCTACCTGGGTACCCATTCTCTCCTCGTTCCTCAGAAGGAGAGTCCTGGATAATGTACCCCACTGGACTGCGCTTCCCGGCTCCCTTGTGGCTAAGGACGCCCGTGAGGCTGAGTCTGGCCAATGTGAATGAAAGCGTTGTGTGGCACTTCCAAGAAGTCTTCTGCAAGAGAGCTGACTCAACTGGGAGCTGAGCCCCTTCTGTTCTTTTTTTTCTTCCTATTGCCTGGAAGGTAGGCTTGATGGCTGGAGCTTCAGCAGCCATCTTGGACCACGAGATGACTTTGAAGATGGAAGCCACATGCTGGGAGAACAAACCAGAAATGTAAAAGGAGCCTGAGTCCCTGAGGGCTGAGTGCCTTGGACTATGTACTGCCAGGCTCCTTTTATGTAAGGGAGAAATGAACTCATGTCCTGTTTAGTCGCCTGTTGATTTGGGTGTTCTGTATTTGCAGCCAGAAAGTATTCCTAATGGATATACATGTTCAGATCTTCTCTTTCTTATCCTGGTGCCACGGTGCATGGAATCCGGCTCCTAGAGATTTATCCTTTTGTGTTAAGCTCACCCTTTCTGGCACATCAACCCTGGCTAAGGTAGAAGCAGGGGAAAGGTCAGGTTCATTTCTGAACCCTCTGAGTTTGGTTCTCTCTCCTTGCAGGCTTTGGTCTTTTCCTTTCTGCTCCCCTCCCCCACCAACCCCCACATTGGTTTGCTTTCAGTTTTCTGCCAAGCGGTTTTCCCCAGCTGATAATTTATTATGTCTCACGGGATATTTGGTTTTGATCAAGTTATCTTTCCCTGCTAAGTCACTCTTATGAGTGACAAAGTGGTCAAAATAACTTCAATCGTAGAAGAAGACTCTCCCTTGACTCTGCCTTCCTCTGGAGCCCTTGCCCCATTTCTCCACTCCCCTTTAAAGCAAAAATTCCAGAAGATTCAGTCTCGACCAGGGCTGCCTCTCTGGGCAGCAGTGAGCAGCGTTCCCCGTGTGACCCCACGAAGGGCACCTGGGTGGGCGGTGCACGACATGCGGGCAGCTCGGCCGGAGCTCCCCACTCCCACTGCCTTAGCTGCAGCTTCTGGGGAGCCCCCCCAGCCCCCGGGGCATTTGTTCCCACCCCCCACCCCCGCCATGGAAACAGAGCTCCTCATGGTGCACAGGGAGAGATCTCCGTCCTCACCTCCCTCCTTCCACCAGCAGCAGGTGTCAGCCACACCTCCTTCTCAGCACCCCCCCCTTCCCTGGCTTCTGGGAGCCCATGCCCGGGCTTTGCTCCTCCTGCACGAATTGCGACGTTCAGCCTCTTTTCGGGCATCTTCTCCATGGCTGTGGTCAACGGCTTTGTCAGCACGTAGAACAATGCCCAGCGCCCGGCCAGCATGGAACGAATGAGTGCCCAGCGGATTGTGTCCAAAAGAGCTGGTGGAATTGCAGGCGCCATGGTGGCAGCCTTGGTGTTTTGGGGTGGTGGTTATTTCTGCCAACTTCTAAGACACCAGAGACATGGGTGGGGGGTGGGGCGTGGGAAGTTACGTGCTTCCTTTACGTAGAATCACAGGTCCCTTCCTGTGCCCAGGCCCTGCCTCTAAAACACGGGCAACTTGTTGATCACAATGGCCAAGAGGTGGAGACCACCTGAATGTACTTCAGTGGTGGAGTGGGCAAAAGGCGCGGGGTTTGCGCAATGGAATACTACTCAGCCGGGAGGAAGAATGCCATCCTGCCGTTGGCGACAACGAGGGTGGGCCTAGCGGGCTCCGTGGGAAGTGAGACTGCTCCGTCAGAGAGAGACAAGCCCTGTGTGCGTGACCTCCCCTTTGTGTGGAATCTGGAAAAGCCAAACTCTCGGAACCAGAGGGTGGAAGATGGTTGCCAGGGGCTGGGAGGGCGAGGAAACAGGCTGGGGGTGTCCGTCTGAGGCGAGGACTCCCAGCTAGGCAATGGATAATTTCTGGGAATCTAATCTATAGCAATAATAAATACTGGGTTATATATTTGAAAGTTGCTAAGAGAGCAGATCGTAAATGTTCTCACCACAAAAAATAAATGGTAACTCCGTGACATGATGGGGTGTTAGCTGATGCCGTGGTGGAAATCATTTCACAACATGTTAGCCTGTCGTGTCCGCTCATCGCACCCTTGTGATTTCCTCAGGCCCACCCGGGTAGCCCAGGGTGGTGTCTCCGTCTCAGGATCCTGAACTTGACCTCCCCCGCCAAGCTGCCAAGCCCTTTCTCCACGTCAGGTCCTTTCACACAGCCATGCGAGGGCTCGGGCTTAGGGGGTGGAGGGGGCTATTCTGTGTCCACCGCGCTCCCTGCTGTCCTGAGTCCCTCCCTGTGCCACCGTCCCTGCGAGGACCGCTGTCATCCTGTGCCACTCGTCCCAAATGCCCCGGCCGCCTGCTCTGCTTTTTCCTCTAACCAAGTGTATAATTTCTTATCACGTTTCTCACCCATTTCCCTGGCAGAATGTCAGCTCAGAGGGCAGGCATTGTGGTCATTTTCTACTGCTGCCACTTCTCCGGGGCCCGGCGTCTAGAGGATGCTCAGTAAATGTCAGTGAAGTTATTCATTCCCGGCGGAATCAATGGTACCCAAATACCCTCAAAACCCAGCCCAGCCTTTTTTTAACCTGACTACGAGACCCACCCATGGAAAGTTTGCTCAGAACAGTGAAACTTGGCCAAGAGATAAAGTAGGAGACCATCCTTCCACCCCTGCACTGGGAGAGGCTGAGCCTCCCCCAGCAGAGTCCCAGGCCACCACAGAGGCACGGGGTGGGGTGGGGGGGGACACAGGACACGATGATGGCGCAGCTGGCAGAGGCTCTGAGGAACCGAGCGAGGCACTATTTACTGAAAGGGAACGTGAGAGCCGTTGGCACTGTCACGCACGAGCTCCGCCCCACACGGGTGATTCCAGAAGCAGACATCCGGTGCCGTTCCGCTGTGCTTGCACGCGAGCCCCGGAGCAGGAGGCTGGGTGGCCCCAGCAGCTGGCCTGACTCCCGCGGGCGGGGTCTGCTCTCCTAACCTGCGGCTTGTGGCCTGGGGCCCTTCCTCTTCCTCAGAGACCACACTAGGGACTGGCTTGGGCCCCAGCGACCACGTGCGACCTGCTTTCAAGTGGCAGCTGTCAGTCGGGGTGCTCGCCGACCCTGCGGTCTCAGGAACGTTAGGCGCCTTTGAGGATGAGCAGTTTTATTAGTCTTCATCTTGTCTGGCTGTCTCGTCCAGCCCAGCAGGGCGTCCTGCAAAGGTCTGGCGGGACTTCTAGGGAACACGCCTGGTGATGACAGAATAACCCAGTGCCTGGGCCAGCTGGCTTCCCCAAAACGCACCCTCTGACAGGGTTCGCAGCCCGCTTGGGATGCAGCTGGGCCGGGGGCGGGGGTGAGGAAACAGAGGGATGGGGCAGTCAGGGGTGGATTTTCTGTAGGGTTCTGGGAAGCCAGATTTGGGTGTGCCTGAGGGAGGCAGTTCATGATAAAATCGGGAAAAGGCCAAAACCCAGAAAGCCCCACCATGCAAAGGCACTGGACCCAAACAGGGGGCTCTCCTAATGGGAAACCCACAAAGAACCCTGTCAGTTAATTATGCCCTCCTCACTCCCTAGTTCATCTTTTTTGTTGGCTTTCAAATTTGGCAAGCCGTGAATAATATCCCAGGACAGGGGGTGAGGACACCCAGGGTCTAACTCAACTCAGTCTCAAGAGCAAGCTGGGCAGTTCTGGGAAAACTGCTCATCCTTTCTGGACCCTCGTCCCCTGCGCATGTGCCATTAGGGAGACAGAAGCGTTCTGGCTTCTGAGGCTGTGGGAGAGCCCACAGGAGAAAACACGCCAGGCTGTGATGTTGTCAGCATGGACACGATTCCACACTGGGGGAAGGGAAATGGGGCCGGCAGGCTAGCGCCTCGGAGCCTGGCGCCCCACCCCGCCCCGGGTCTCTGTTGTAACTTCCAGAAGCCTCGGGTGGCTTTCTTTTGCAGTGACTCAGCTAAGTTAAATTTGATACATTTAGGCAGTTATTTAAAGTGTGGAAAAAGACTCACCAAGGTAGCAGCACTTTCACCCCTCAATCACATTGTATCGACTTTGTAAAACCTTCACTGCTCAGGGCAGAGCCTCCGGCTGGCTTCGGGAAGTTCGTGTCTTCACCAAGCAATCTTGACATGAAAAGGCCGTCTGATGGGGGAGATGCTTGATGTCGTGGTTTTGGGGTGCTATAATACACAGCTGGTCCCTTTTCTTTTTAATGGAGAGGGAAACAGGTTAGCTGGAAAAGCAACGTCCTTTCTTCACGTGACTTTGGCACCGCCCACACCCCCCATAAAGGTGGCGTTTATCATTGGGAATTTTCTGCTCCGGGCACAAGACCTGGAACCACTTGGGGGTTGTTTCGCATCCAGTTATTGTCGGTGACAAAAGCAACTCAGTGCAGTGTCATGAGGATTAGAAATGACATCCGTACGTGCCCCGTGAGTCGCTTACCTGGCAGCCAGCCTCTGCTCCGGCCCGGTGACTGCCGTCTCGGGTAGGCAGCTCTCACCCTGTGTTGGGCCGACACGTGTGGCCGGCAGGACGCTGCCAAAATGTCGACGTGCGACTCCCAAGGCCAGGCCGCAGAAGACGTTGCAGCTTGCATCCTGTCCCCCTTTCACCCTTGTCTCTGGGACAACCAGTGGCCACATCATGGGGACCCTCTGGCTGCTCTGTCCACAGGTCTCTGCAGCGAGGACCCGCGCTGTTTTGTTGGTCTCGTGGGCGGCCCCACCAGCCCCGGTCAACCGCCGTGTGCAGTCCTGTCAGACCACCCCCACCCTGGACCATGCCCAGATCCTGGCCTCCAAAACTGGCTTGGACGATACCCGCCTGTTGCTGTTGTCAGCTGCTAGGTTACAGGGCCATTGGTCACGCAGCGTAGATGATGGATGTGCCCTGGCACACGGCATCGCCAGTCCATGTTTACACGATAAACACGCTGCACGTTAAACGTGCGTTCAGCTCTAGAGATGAACGGGATGTACGTGGCCACTTTTCGCTGGGCGCATGTTGATGAAGCCTGATGCACAGCACCCGCCTGCTGCAGGTGCTCACAGTGTTTGCGGGGGTTACAGGATGGGCCAGGGTGTGGTGGTAAATCAGGTGGGTTTCGGAATGTGTGTGGTGTGACCTCCATCACCACCAGGTGGCGCCCTGGGGCCCTTGCTCTGCTGAGCGGCTCTCCGGGTTTGGGTTGGGTCCCACGAGCCTTCAGGGGCCAAGGCTCCTCACTGTTTCTCTGGACTTGGTTCTGCTGGCTTCTAGAGGTGCTGTTTCCAGAGGTGTTTTCATGTCTTTAAATATTCTCTGGAGTCTTGATTGTAATTGCTACAGATATGACATTGAAGCACATGAAGATACCCTAACTTACTTTCTCACTCTTCTTTTGGGGGGTATTGAATTATTTCTCCTTTTTAACAGTCACATGCTGCCGTGTCCTTCACCCACATGAGCACAGCCATGTCCCGGATTGTCTCCTGAGAGTGGATTCTGTAAGTGGAGTCATCCAGCTGAAAGGGGAGAGCGTTTTTGAGCAGAGAGGCTAGTTCATGACCAGAACGGTGGGTGCACACCGTTTTGCAGCTTCATCTACACTTATTTTGATTTAAAAAAAAACTTTCTAAGTTTGGCAAGCTTTTAAAACATGGTGTTCTCTTTGTGCACAGTCACATGGCTTTAGCCACACAGGTGACGCCGCTGTCAGACGCGGGGGTCCCTGCTGAACAAAAATGTCTTCTGTTCTGCGTTGGAGTGGCTGCCTGTTTTCTTGTTTGCTCTTAAGAACTTTTTGTACAGGAAGGACATTGCTCTTCGGTCTGTCATCAGAGCTGCAACTGTTCTTCCCCAGTCGTGTGTTTCACTGTGTCAGTGACCTGACCCGATTTTTGGAGGTTTTGCTGTCGTATGGTGAAATCTATCAATCTCTCCGAGTTCTCTCATTGTTTGCGGCTTAAAAAATTCGTCCCACCAGGAAATCAGATAAATATCTGCTTCTTTGTTTTCCTACTTGCTTGGGGACTTTATAATTATTATTCTCTTGCATTTACTTCTTCTTTGATCCGTCTGGATTCTGTTTTGTTCTATGATGCTGAGAAGCCAGCTTTGCTTCTTTCCCGAAGAACCGACCCTCTGCCCCAGCGTCAGTGACTGGTTCCTTCCTCCTGCCGTGACTTGCAGCACACGTTCACAGTGCACTGAGCTTTGATTCGAGCTGGGCCCTCGCACACACACAGCCCCCCGCTTCTGTGCCCCTGAGTCCTCCAGGGACCTGTCTGCCATGTCCTGCATGGTCCCCGTCATTTTCCTGAGAACACCCTCCAGCAGCACCCCAGGCCGCTCCTTCAGTCAGGACACAGTCCAGACTGCTCGGCCTCCAGGTGCTCCTGGGCCCCACGCACTTGGCTTCTCGCCGTGTCCCCAGTTCTGCAGCTCTGGTCCCTCCCAGGGGCCCAGCGGCTCCATGGTCCACCCGCTTCATCAGGCCCCTTTGTACCCCTGGCCCCCTTCCTCCAACCCCGTTGCTCCAGGCTTCTCTCCCCCAACCCTGGCCAGCCCCCAACCCATACCTCACCTTAGAGATGGCAGCATCGCCCCCACGCCCCCCATGCCCTCCACGCCCCCCACACCCCATGTCCACTTCCCTTCAGTCTGTTCTCCACAGGCAGCCACCCAACCACTCCCAACTCAGCCCTGGCCCTCACCTGCCCCAGACACTTCTCTACAGGACCCTGTGGCCCAAGGCCCAGGTCAGTGGATCCCAGCTCCACCACCCATGGCTGCCTGACTCAGAGCGGGTGGCTCAACCTCTCTGTGCCTCAGCTCCCCCACCTGTAAAAGGTCAGCAACAACAGTAATTCCTCTAAGGGGTGGTTGTGGGGTTTGGTGAACTCACGGGCACGAAGGCCTTGGAGCAGGGCCTGGGATAGCTCATGACCATGGCCTCTTTGGGTGTCACCATTGTCATCATCATTACAATGTTCCTTCTTCCTGGACCCCCAGGCTAGGGACACTGCAAAAGCAGGTGATTAAAAAGTGTCTGTGGAAAGGAGGGCCGAGGAAAAGGACGGCAGGGAGGCAGGTGGGGTTGGGGGTGTTGGCCTCCCCTGGCCCCCTGCCCCTGCTGGTCACTCTTGTCATGCTGGGTGGTTACCTCCTGGCTCCTTACCCCCTGTGCCCTCAGTCTGGTGCGCAGCGGGCGCGCCATGACAGCGTCAACAAGAATCCCAGCAAGAATGGAATGACCACCTGAGTTACTGCTGCACAGCGGGGCCATTTGCTGCCAGGGTCTGCTCTCTCGGACGGGCACCGACAGCTGAGAACAGTGCCAGCTAACGTGTTTGCACGCCCACGGGTTTCCCGCACACTTGCTCTGTTAGGTCACCTGCTTCATCTCACCTAAGCCTCACAACAATTGTAGAAGTCCACACCCATTATACAGATGAGGAAGCGGAGGCACAGGGAGGGCAAGGACCTGGCCCCAAACGCACAGCTAGTCTGGGCCGGAGCTGGCGTTCTGGCCCCTTCCTCTGCCAGCAACACCGGACGACTCCATCCGTCTGGACCTGCCAAGGCCGGCCCAGGGGAGCCCCTCCCAGGCTTCCGGATCTGCGCCCCACCCCAGGGTGGGCTTTAAAGCCTACGCAGCCTGGAGCTTTGGGGGCAGCACGCCCCCGCCTTGTTGCCGCGTGCCCATCAGAACAGCGTCCACCTCCCTGAGACTGGCCACGGCTCTGAATGCTCGACAGACATCCGTGACAGAATACAGGCCACACTGGTGTGGTTCCTGTGTGGCTGGGTGCTCTGGGGAGAGACCTCCCGTCCTGGGGGAGGCACGGGATGATCGTCTGGTCTTTGCAAGTGAGATGAGCCTCCGGGGCTGTCCTTCCGGAGATGAAATCCCCGACTCCAGCCCCCAGAGGCCTCTTCCCGGCTGGCCCCAGTGTGCAACTGGTCCGTTCCCTCCCCGCTTCAGGGATGAACCGCACCCTGACCCCTTCTTGCCCACCGCCTCGTGCCCTGTTTCAAATCGCTTTGGCGCCCAGTGCACAGCGGCCTGTCTTGATGTTAATCTGACCCCGCGGTGTCTGTCCTACCCCCGCATTCCTGAGAATCGGGGAAACAACCCAGGAGTTTTCCCCCTTCCCCCGAGAGTCCCATAGACGGTCCCCACACGCCTTTGTGGGCCATTCGGTTCTGGCTCCTCCCGTGATTTTAGGGAGAACCTTCCAGAGAGAAGTCGTTGGGTTTGGGTTGTGGTGGCCCCTGCTCAGAAAGCGTTTTGGAATCCAATCTGAAGCTCAAGTATGTCTTGAGTTGTGTTCAACTTTTAACATTCTGCGAAAATTTGGATTTAATTAATTTTTCTTGCATTCTGAAATAGTGCAATAGTTCTATTTTTTGTTTCCTGGACCAAAGCCTTGCCACATTCGTGGAAAAACGGACGGGGTGGGGGTGGTGGTGGGAATATTTTCTCGTAAGGATGCCTGGGAAGTGGACTGCAGTTTTCGCCTAAGGGGAAATGGCTGATTTCTGGCCTCAAGACTGTGCTTTGGGTCCAGCGTGCTGAGTCCCCTCCAGCCACACGCTGGTGGATGTGACGGGAAGCCTTTTCACCCCAGAGCCCAGAGAGGGGCTTGTCACATTGTTCTGTGTTGCCACTGCCTGCGACCCCCTCCGTGGGCCGACGGCCTTTGAGCCACAGCAGCGGCCAGGACACAGCAGGGCGGAGTTCCGTCTGGAAAGCACCCGTGTGGGGGTTTCCTGTTGTCCCTGTAACAAATCACCATGAACTCAGTGGCTCCAAACCACACGTGTGTGTTATGTTGTGGTCCTGGAGGCCAGGAGACCCACACAGGCCTCATGGGGCTGCGGTCCAGGTGTCAGCTGGGCCGGGCTCCTTCTGGAAGCTTCTGGGGGCCATATGTCCTTGGCTCCAGCCCCCAGGGGCCACCCGCAGCCCTCGGCTCATGGCCACCTCACCCCGACCCCTGCTCTGCCATCATATCTCTAACTCCGACCCCTGACCCCCTGACCAGAACCCTTGTGGTCACGCTGGGCTCACCCCCGAGATCAGGACACTCTGCCCATCTCAGGAGCCTCAACTTCACCACACCTGCAAAGGGGCCGGGCGCGGCCGCAGAGTCACAGGTTCGGGGGTTAGGACGCAGAATTCTTTGGGGATCTTATTCTGTCCGTCACCGTGCTTGCCCCATCCCGGGGCCCCCATCCCAATTACTGCTGCCGGCATTTGGAGATGGGCCTTTCCCTGTGCCACACCCCACTCCACGGCCTCATCTCTGGGGTGAGAGTGACAGCTGCCTGTCTGGACAGAAATGATCCGAAGCATTTCTGCAGCAAGAAGAGGAGGCGGGCCCTGACTGAACCCTGTAGCATCGGCTGGAGGAACCGGTCCCCGGGGCCTCTGAGGGTCAGGCCGATGGTCAATCCACCGGCCTGATCCACCGAAGGCCTTTGAGCTCTGGTTCTGCCCCCATCAGTCACGGATGATCCGCTCTGCCGCTGAGAACCGCTACCCACAAAGGCAACCCCCAGAATTCCCTCCTTCCCTGGTAGTGTCAGGCCCCCTCACAGGAAGACGCCTGCAGGACAGACTTCCAGCATGGTGGGGTCCATTTGAAAACTGGCATGCAAGTCCGGTGGGGAGCTTCCCCTAGGCACATGGGCAGGCGCGTGTCCAGGCACCGATCTGAATCTCGGCAGTCCATTTGTTCCATCTGCGTGCTTCTCCCCTCACTTCTTTTATTGCCTTTCTCCAAAACCCACTTACCTTGGGGGACTCTGGCAGGTCAGGGAGGAAGCTTTAGCTTCCACACCAGATACCCCAGGTTCAAATCCCAGCCCAACAGCTTACTTAGCTGTGTGACTTTGGGCCAGTCGCTCTACCTCCCTGAGCCCTAAATTACAGGACGTGACAACAGATGGGAAAGTGCTGGCTGGAGCTCCCAGGACGAGGAAGGTGACCAGAGAGTGCTCATCTCTCTCTCCCCTGTTGGGGGGTACCTTCCTGGCGGGGTCCCCCAAGAGTGGAACTGTGGTGGTCCTGGAAAAGGCGTCCCATTGGGAAGACTAGTGTTCGGGCTAAAGGGTTCCTCATCTGTGGATGAGCCGTGAGTCTCTCCAGCCCAGGTCCTCCACCTGCGACACGGGGACCAAATGGTCGTCCTGATGGCGGCAGCCGCGGTAACAGCGCACGGCAGACTGGGTGATGTAAATAGCCGACATTCCAGCTGCTGACCCTCCTGAGCCGGCCACGCAGCCGCAAGGGGCAGGAGGCTCCCCTTAGTGTGGCTCTACTCCTGCGCCCATACCGGCTCTTCCTTCCACGCTGCTGACCCCAAAGACAGCTGTCAGGGGTCTCCCCGCTGCCTTTCCACTTTGCCTCCTCTCCCCCATAATCCACTCAACTCACAGGGGCCAGAACAACCTTTCAGAAATTTGTCGGTTGATAAATCACATCAATTCCTGTTTAAAACCTCTCACTGGCTTCCCTGTGCTCCTGCAACCAAGTCTAAACTCCTTTCCAAGGGTCTCCAAAGCCCTCCCTGATCTGTGTCTGCCCACCTCTTCAAGTTTGTGACTCTTCGAGTCACTCCAGGCCACCGGCCTTGCTATTCCTTGACTGCGCCATGCTTGTCCCTTCACTTCCTGTTCCCTTTGTCTGGAAGTTCTTTCCCTTGGGATCTATAGGACCTGTTTTTTCTCATCCTCACAATTGTAGCCCCAAATCTGCCCTGAGTTTGGCACCCATGGCAGACTCTCCCGCCTCTCTCCCCTCCATCCACGTTGTTTATGGGCTCACACAGTTCTTCCCTGCCCCTCCCCCCACCCCAGAAGGCCTCTCCCATGAGAGCGCGGCTTTGGTCTCAATTGCCGCTATGCTTGGCACAGAGCAGGAAATGAAATGACATGTTTAATTATTTTAATTGATTAACTAGGAAAGAAATACACGGTCGAGGACTTCGTTTACATATTGGTGTCAGATCCAAGCAGGTGGGTTTACTTTGGAGCTGAAATCTCAGGCTCCTCACCCAAACAAACCCCCTAGAAGGCTCTGGATAGAATTTTCAATTTGCAATTTTGTCTTTCTTTTTCTTTAAAAAATGTGAAGTTGGATAAACTTCACACTCCCCCAGACCTGGCTCTGCTCCTGTTGTCAGAGCTTGTAATGGGTCAGAGGCCACCTGCCTGGCCGGGGGAAACGACGGTAATAATAATCATAATAATAATAACAACAACAACAACAACAACATTAGCAATAATTAACAATGACAATGACGATAGTCACAGCTGCCCGAGAGCAGCGACAGTCACAGCCCTCACAGCAACCGCTTCCAGCCGGCACAGGCCGGCCCGATGCCCACCTCTGGCTGTGTCACTTGCACCCATTTATGAGATGGGCAGCTGGAGGCTCGCTGGGCCCAGAACCCTGCAGTGCGAGCTGGTGTTCGCCCGCCACTTAACCCCGTCTTGGCCTGGCTTAGATTTCGTCAGGGGTGGGGGCAGAGGGAGCGGCCCCGTGGGCTGACCTTTGGAAAACGTGTTCTTTCCAGGCCCCTGAGCCACACAGGCTCAGCGGAATTTCGCAAAAGTGTCCTAGCGCCCTCCATCCGGGGCCTGCCTGTCCTTTTCTTTCCTGATGACCCCGACGTGGCCCCGCAAAGCCGAGGGTGGGCAGGGGCGTGTGGGGGACACTCTGTGACAGCTACAGTTATGGGCAGTCAGCCCTCACCAGTTGTTTCTGTGCTTGCGAAGCCACCTGCTGGCGAACATTTACTTCACCACCACCACCACCCCCCCCCCCCGTCAACACTCGGGGTGCTTTCTGCGTCACTCGAAAGCACGGGCAGCATCGTTGCTTGTGCCTGTTCCCGGCAGAGGCCGGCCAGGACCCCTCGTCCTGTGTCGCTGCATCTCAGGCTGCGGACGAGAGTCCTGCCCCCTGTGACTCAGGTGCCACGTTTTCCGCATTTTTGTGCCTTGTGGAGGAGACTCGGCTGTTCGAATGGGCCCAGGCGTGCTCCTAAGCCGTCCTCCAGTGTCCTTCAGCGCAGGGAGGCTGTGACACACCTCACAGAGAAAACACGTGTCAGAGAAGCTTTGTTCATGCGTGAGTGATGGTGTGTCGGCCCAGTTCAAGATCAATGAATCAGTGACATCTGTTACATGAGGGCCTGGAAACAGAAGCACACGTAAAAGAAGCTCGTGTATTGCTTGGCTGATGAACATGCTGTGAGTGTCGACTGCATTCTACTGAGCGCAGTAGGTTCTCCAGGAGCCGCAACCGCAGCGTCTCTTCCGCTCCCACATCCCCCAGCTCAGAGCCCACACTCTGCAGGACACGGGCGCCCGCACCCCGGGCAAACGTGCCAGAGGGGGGGACCTGGGGCTGGGTTTCAGGACTGTCTCCCGTCTGCGCTCAGCACCTCCCCGCAGGGCTGCCCTGTGTTTCTCGGCCCAGGAGGGGTGAATGGTTACACAGCACACCTGTGGCCAGTGCCCGACCCCGGGAAGCCCCGTAAAGCGCCACCCCACTTGCTTGTGCTGCCGTGGGCCTGCCTTGCTCTTGGCCACGTTCACTGTGGGCTGCTTTATAAGGAGACACTTACTGCTCTGAATCAAATTCCCCTTATAAAGCGTAGACTCAAGTTTCTTTCCCTTTGCTAGGCCCAGGCCTCTGAGGCACCCCCCACCCCAGCCATCTCCACTGGTTATTTTGTCACCTTTTACAGGACTTGTGTGGCACCTGAGGGCTAACCATGCCCTCTCTTGTTTTCACTGGGCTGCCGGGGGCTGGGGGCCCAGGGAGGGGGCAGAGCTGAGGGAGCCCACCAGGGCCATGAAATGGAGCCCCTCCCCTTTCCTGGGCTTGGCCTGCCCTTCGCCAGCCTGGCTGGGGAATGCCAGCTCAGCCCGTTTACAAGCAGAGGTTGGCCAACTGCACACTTTCCTATGGTATGGGGTGGGGGGGGGAGGCGAGGAGGGGGGTCTGTCCAAGGCTGGGGAGTCTGCAGAGGGGTTGAGTTGGGGAAGGAGGAGAAGGGGGAGAAAACACATTCTGGGAGCCTGTGTTTCCGTTTGTCCTCGATGGAGGGACCTGTGCGTTCTGTGCGTGTGTATGGGTGTGCACACTGAGGGTGTCACCCAGGCACCCTGGGCTTGGGGGGCAGCCACCTGGAGCGCGCTGGATGGGGAGGGGTGGGGTGGGCCTCAGGTGCTCAGCCACAGGAAGAAGGTCCATAACCGAAGCATTCTGTTTGGGTTCTTACGGGCAGGGGCAGAGAAGTACCCCTCCTGCCACGAACCAGGGGTGAGGGGCTCAGTTTCCTAGCCGCTGGGCAGGGCCAGCGCCTGGATGTGGTAGGGGGTTTCCCAGAAACTCAAGGCCTAAGGAAAATCAGAGGAATTCTCCTGTTTCTCGCTCACTCCCAAGACTCCGGGCCGGGCAGCATGGTGTGGCCTGCTATTCCCCAGCAAAGTCGTCCCCTGGGGACAGTTCTGTGTTACCCAGGCTGACATCAGAGCCAGAATCAGCCTTGGTGGCTGAGCAGCCTTCTTTGCCACGTCTGCTCATACAGGCCCAGCCTCAGCACCACATGGGGGATGATTTGGGGGAGGTCAGGGAAACCTGGATTCAGACTGGGTATGAGATAATATTAGGGAACTATTATTAGTTTAAGCACGAGTGATAAAGAAGCCGTAGGTGTGTGGGGAAACGTCCTTACTTCTTGGAGACATACGCCAAAGAGTCGAGAGTTGAAGCGCCACGGTGTCTGTAATTTACTCTAAAGCGGGACGGAGAAAGGCAGAGGAGGAGAGAAATGGCAGAATCTTCACCTGTTAATGATTGTTGACACTGCATAATGCATTTCTCCTTTTCCCTTGCCTTGAGATTTTTCATAGAAGCAAAAAGCTTTTTAAATGTTTGGGGGGAAACCACCTAAGAATAAATCTGAGATATTGCATAAAAAACCTTTTGGGCTTTCTCAAAGGAGAACCTCAAAGTCGGCATTTCTGCTTTCACTGGCACCAGCCGGGCAGAGGGGCAGGCAGGGAGAAGAGTCACCTGGAGAGCCAGCCTGGGCATGTGGGGACCAGGGACCTCGCCGCCTCGTCTCTCCTGCCTGAACACGTGCAAAATGCTGGGTGGATGAGAGCTAGGATGCTGTGCACCTGGACATTCGACAAAGGTGACGGCCAGCTCTGTGCATCTGGTTTCTCCTTCCACCTCCAGCTCACTCAGCTTCTGAAGCTTGATCTCCCCTGGAAGCTGGACCCCAGTGGACTTCCAGGAAGGAAGAGGCTGCCTTCCCCCAGCCTTGACCTGTCCAAACGTCACCCCCACAGAAACCTCGCTGTGAGCTGGGACACATGCACCACTGAATTCAACACCTGCAACCCTACCCGGTCCGTACCATCATCACCCATTTCACAGGTGGGGAAACTGGGGCCCAGAGACAGCCCTCATCTGTGCGAAGCCCCCAGGCTTCCACGAGGGATCTGGGCCTAGGGATCCAGAACCAGCCCTCTGGCGCCGAAAACTGACCATGACCATAATAACTACAACAGACACGGCACAAGCAGCCGGTGACGGCAGAAACCAGGCGGGATCTGCGCCTCGGTGGCCAGGGGATACTTCTGCTATTTCTCAGGGGACTTGCATAGCGCCTAACTTAGCATACAGCGTCCTCCCTCGGGAGCGGAAGCAGCTTCTCTACCGAGAAGTCTGGGAGGAGCTGGCTCTCCAGCTGGTTGGAGAAAAGCCTACAGCTCCTTTTTGTGAAACACACACCCTCAGCTCGCAAAGGCAGACGGGCTCCTGGTTCTGTCCCTGACATTGCCTCCGCTTTCAGGCTTCCATGGTTCCTGCTTTTGGTCTGATGCTGTGCGTGTGACGGGGCCGCAGGCATGGAGCACCCCCAAGTGCAGCCCCCCAGGAGGGAGCCGGGTCTTCCTGCAGCGGGCTGGCCCCACGGGCCCCAGCATGTGACGTATGTCTGATCATTACATGGGGACCCGGCTCCCAGTGCCGAGCATGGCCCATAGTTGAAGCAACACATTTGCTCGAGTGCCTGACACGGGAGAAAGAACCATCGAGAGTGTTGTGGGTGCTCCTCTAGAAGCCCAGCACACAGTTCTGGGGCCATCTGTCAGGCTTCTAGAAGGCTTGGGGTGGGGGGAGCCATCAATTTTCCCAAAATAGCACCTATAGGATATCCTGAAGGGAGCCCCGCGGGGCGCGGGCTGCATTGAGGAAGAGGAAAGTGCCACCCTGCCTGCCATTTGGGGCTGACTGCATGGACTCCTGCCACCGCCGTGGATGCTCCCCGGTTCTGGGGTGCCTCCCGTCTCTCAGCAATGGTTTCTGAGTGGGGGGGGGCGCAGGCAAACTGGTGGACAGTTAATCCACCTCAACGATTTCAGTACCCGTGTGGATCGAATTGCCTTTTACCCATAAGCCCAGAGGAGAAGCAGCCTCCACTTGCCCCTGGTTCACTTTGCCCACGGCTGCCTCCTGCTTGGCCCCTGCTTGCCTCTACCAGGGACACAGCATGTTTGGGAGAGGCATTGAAGCTGTCAGATGGCCAGGGTTCAAATCCCATGTCCCCCATTCATCAGATGGGTGCTCTTCTGTGAGGTGCCCTTTCTGTGCCTCAGTTTCCTCACCTGGACGATGGAGGTTAGTGTCTGCCTCAGGGGGCTGTTGAGGGGCGCATTTAAAGCATTTAAATAGCAGCTGCCGCTCTCCATGTCTGCTGACCATGTTTGGGTGACTGGTACCTTCACCCCCACAGCCCCTGTGCTGGGTCACAAGGTCGCTATCTGCCCACTTGTCCTCCCTGAGGCCTGGCAGTCTGCGGGCCGCCCATACCGAGGAGGCCAGGGCACGAGTTCCCCCAGGGCTGCTGTAACAGTTCTCCCTGGACTTGGTGACTCCTAACAATTCAGAGGTACCTTTTCACAGCTCTGGAGGCCAGAAGTCCAAGGTCAGGATGTCAGCAGGGCAGTGCTCCCACCAAAGGCTCCAGGGGAGGGCCCTTCCTGCCTCCTGCAGCTGCTGGTGGGTCCAGGGTATGTTGCTTGTGGACACATTGCACCAGCCTCTGCCTCCGTCTACTGGCTGTCCTCTGTGCATGTCCCTCTGTGTCCGCCCCTCCTCTTCTTACAGGGGCACATCGTGGGGCTCCCTCAGGTCATTCAGGGTCATCACACCTCTAGATGCTCACTTTATCACATCTGCAAAGGTGTGATTCCCAAACAGGGCACCATCTGTGGCTTCTCGGTGGGCGGCCCTCCTGGGAGCCGCCATTCCGCCCACAAGAGCCAGTGACTTCGACTCCGGGATGTCTGCCGGGGCCTGGCACGGTGTCTTCATCCCAGGAGACACCAGTGCAGACGCTACCATTTCCCGTCGGAGCCTCTCAGAGCTCCTCGCCTTGTTACCCTGCCTCTAGTCTCTCTACTTCCACATCAGCTTCCCCATTGGATGTCATTTCCAATATAATGGCCGCTGAGCACCAGCAACGTGTCTTCTTGAAGGGCTGTCTGGTCGGTGGACCCTCTCATGGCTGTATGCCCTAGGGGAGCAAGAGTGTCCATGTGTGTCTGTCTCCACCCCTGGTGCCTCCCTCTGCCCACCTGCCCGGGGTCTAGGCCCTGTGTTCTGTTGCCACAGTTTGGGCACATTTATGCGGTTTTCTCCTCGGTTCACTTTATCCACACAGATGCAGGGCGCACGGGCTCCCCTCCCGCTGCACCGTCGCCTGTCTCTTCCCCCTGGAAACTGGCCACTAAGGTGCCCGCACTTCCCGAGTTGCAGACGACTGGCCTTTCTGCGTCCGCCCAGAGTAAACACAGCAGCCGCCTGGCTTTCTCCGGCAGACGAGGGCAGAGGGAGGGCTGTGTGTGCCGGTCCTGTGGCGGCAGCCGACGTTGCGAGGCACAGAGGCCCAATGTCTGTCCCCCCACCTTGGCGCGCTGGCGGCCTCCCCTGTCGGGGCCCCTTTCTCCGCTCGCTGCAGGCCCAGCTCGGGCTGTGTTTTCTCAGGTGCCGCGTGAGCCCGTCGGGCTGCTGCGAGAGGAGGAAGCTGTGGTCCCCCCTGCAAGCCGCGCCTCTGCGCCTCCACACACAGGCTTTTTCATGAGCGCAGGGGCGGTTGCTGCCTTCAGACAGGCCGGCCGCCGGTACCTCCAACCTCTAGACACTCAAAAAGGCCCTTCTTTATTTCGGATCAAGGGGTCTTGGCAGAGGAGGGGCTGGCTGGAGCTTTCAAGACTCGGAGAGCGAGCTGGCAGGTTGTGGCGGTTTGTTCTTTCAGGCAGGAGGACCCTCAGGAGAAGCGGTGTGGCCAGCCCGGGGGCTGAGTGGTGCGGGGGTGGGGTAGGGGGCACAAAATCTGGGGTGGGAGGCTGAGGGCCTGGAGGCTGGGACACTGGGGGGAGGGCAAGAGGGCACAAGGGGGACTGGAGTTTCCAGCATCAGGCAGATTTGCTCATTCCTCAGAGCAGGGTCAGGGTTCCGACCACCTCTATTCACCCTGTGGGTGAAGGAGGGTCCGCTGCCCTAAACAGTGTGAGACGGCCAAACTGCAACACCGACACCAGACAGATGAGGCTGGGCATTTCTGAGTACTAATACGGCCTGGGCGCGGGGGAAGGACAGCACCGTCCACTCTGGGCCACACGGAGGGCAGGGGGCGCACTCGAGAAGGGTGGATCAGTAGGGGCTGCGGTGGAGCGGAGGGGGGAGGATGGGGGGGTGGGCTGTGCAGTGACGAGAGGGTGGGGTGCCCTGGAGGATGGGAGGGCTCCTTGCGGTGCTGCCACAGGCTGGCAGGGAGGCGAGCCCATCGGGTTGAGCCAGGGTGCCTGGGCGGGGCCTGTCCAGTGGGAGCAGGGCCAGGCACGCGGGGCTCCAAGGTGCAGGGCACCACGCTTGGGTCCCACAACACGGAGAACAGACTTTTCTAGTCAAGTGCCGCCTGATATGCAGTTTACACTTTGAGAACCAAACAGTGAAATCAAGGATAGCACATCAGTTTGTACATAATAAGAGAAAGCAAATTTTCATATTTTTATTGGTAGAATTTCAAAGTACAGTAATAGTCAGTGGCAATGCTTTATCGCACACGTCTACGAGCAAGAAGGATGGAATTCTTTTGCGGGGGAGGGGAAACATTTTGCTGAACTGCAGTTCAAAATTAGCGACCCTTGTCATCAAATTGATGGCAAGTGTCCATCTGTGACATTCGTCCTTCTCTCGCGGGCAACCCACAGACGGTCCGTGGGGCAGGCTGGGTTTGGCTGCGGGCTGCGGTTTGCCAGCCTCTCATTTAGACAAATCATTGCCCTTTGCTGGGTGCTGCATTAGGTTGTGGGTGGAGGGGCAGTCGCTGTGCCCCCGAGGAGCTCAGAGTCTGCAAAGTCGGGGCGACCCTGAGTGAAGAGGGAGGATAAGTCGATGGGGGTCAGCATTGTCACGCAGGCGCACTGACAACCCTGGTTAGGCGTTTCTGATGCTGCTTGGGGACGTCAGAGAAGGCTTCTCGGAAGAGGTAGTATCTGATGAGGGGAAGGCCTGCACCCCAAGACAAAGTGGGGGAAGGCTGTCGAGGGAAGGGGCCAGCCTGTGCCTCTGTAAGGACAGGGGAAGGCCTGACCGACGGGGTACCTATGTACCTTCCGGGGAAGCACAGCCTGTGGGGAGGGGGAGGGGAAGAGAGCGGCAGCTGGGCAACCCCTTGCGAGAGGCTGCAGAGGTGCACCGGCTTTGTGCACCCTCAGTGACCCCCTCTGGGGCCCCAGGAAGAGCTGGCTCACAGTGAGAGTGCTGGGCTGCAAGGGCCGGGGGCTGAGGGCAGAGTCCGGGCAAGAGGGAGGGAGGCCTGTCCTGAGGAAGGGGTGTGGGAATGGGAAACGGGGTGAGACCCAGAGCGGTTTCCCAAGGGCCGCCAATGGTGGAAGGGTGACTGGGACTCTGAGGGTCTTTGGAGGGGCAGGTGACAGGTTCGAAAAGGAAGGTGCTGAAGCAGGGGAGGGAACAGGGGGACAGAAGGCCCAGACTGCCAGGCGGGGGGTGGGAGGGGGGTGCCACAGGCTAAGCTTTCAGAGGTGGAGTGATCGGAGACTGATGGGTGATTGCCGCGGGGGATCGGAAGTGAGGACCCTCAAAGGGAAAGGAGTCAAGGCAACTCGACTTGAGAATCGCAGGCATATTGCCCGGAGAGCTGAGGGGGGCGAAGCACAGGGGGGCGAAGCACAGTGGGAGGGGCCTCTGGGCAGGGCACTGAGCTCAGCTTTCCTCTCATCCTCTGCTGTGTGACTAAAAGCAACTTTGTTATTATCCCCATGGTGTTGGGAGTTGCCTGGCTCGCTTGGGACATGCCTCCTCCAATATGCACGGGGCTCTGTCCTTTGCCTCTTTGCTCCGCTGTCACCCAGCCGGGCTCATCCTGATCAGCCCCTGCCCTGGGACTTGGCCCTCTGGTCCTGTCCCTCCCGCCCCATGTTCTCTTGTTTCCATTGCACTTTGTCAACTTCCAATGTTCCATACAGTTTATTTATGAGGTCCTTGTATTGCTTAGCGTCCTTCCCTCCCATTGGCTCCATAGGATCGGGGACCGTAGTCAATTTCATTCATTGATACATTCCCAGGCCTGGCGCCTGGGCAGTGTTCCATAAACACAGGGTGAATGAATGAGTGAGCGAGTCCCCTTGGACGCCGTCCACCTGCCACCTGATCAGAGAGGCGGTCTGCGGTCATCCCTTGGAAGGTCACGTCTCCTTCTGTCTCATCACCTCACTGTGTCCTGTACCAAGGAGCACGTACCACCGTCTCGTAATGGTCTTGGTCATCGATTTACTGGCTCCCCTCTGTGCCTGTTGTTGGCACGTGAGCACCTCGGTGGCGGGAACCTCTCCATCTCGCTCAACATCCTGTCCCTACCACAGTGCCGGGCACGAGGCCCATGCTCGAGTCATAGTTTCGGGAAGTTCTATTGAATGCCCTGCGCTATCAGCCCACTTTCCAATAAAGCCCGAGACTGTATTCTCAGCCACATCTCCCCCAGGCCTTGCGTGTACAAGCCCTTGGTCAATATTTGCTGAAGGATGCTATTTGCTGAAGGGTGCCGCCTACCTGCCTTAGGTGGAGGCTGGATCAGGGAGTCCAGGGGCAGGAATGTGCGGCACCCGGAGCCCGCTCCTGCCCGTCCCGTCCACAATGCTGCTTTTCACGGCTTCTCGGATGCAGCCGTGTGCCCGCCCTCAGGGCCGGCGGGGCTGGGCCGCCCCACAGTGCACAGTGCAGCCCTGTTCTCCCTGCAGCTCTCCGCCTGAACCCTGCTGGCTGGGTGAAGCCCTCCCCAGGGCCAGCTCAGCTCTGTTGCAGGGACTTAAATAGCCGTGTCTGCCTTCTGGGAAGCGATGTGGCCGGGAGCAGTTGGATTATCACAACTCCCCAGCAAATGGGTCCTGTTTTCCTTAAAGTGCCAGGTCTGCTTTGCTGCCCTCACCCGACACCAATTACACCTGTTACCCTAGAATCTATTGTGTATTGCGCCTTCCCGTATGCCCCCAGTACTCCCCTTTCATCCTGGAGAAGTCTGACTCAGCTCTTAAAATTCAGCTAAGGAGCTACCTCCTCCAGGAAGTTGGCCCCGAATGCCTCCCACTAATCTGCATTAAACGCCTCTCCCCTGATGTTCTAGGGCTTACACTTGCCTATGTGTGTCCCACGAGGTTATGAGTTCCCTGCGAGCTGCAGCACTGAGTACAGTGACCAGCACAGAGTGGGCAGGCAGTGATTGCTTACGAATGCAAGAAAGAAGGCACGAAAGAATGGGCGAGCAAATGAGTGAATGTTGATTTTGTAGCCGCCATAGGGGCAGGGTCTCGTGCAGCCTTCATTTGCCAGTTTACTCTGTGAGGGCTAGTCTCGTACTTTCTCTGGAATCCCTTCGCCCGGCAGTTTGCAGCTCAGGTGATTTTTTTTTTTTTTTTTTACTCCCCAGGAAACACATGTCAATGTCGGCAGACATGTTGGGTTGTCACAGCTGGAGGAGGCACGTGTCCCACTGACATCCAGTGGGCAGAGGCCAAGGATGCTGCTAAACATCCTCCAGGGCCCCGGACAGCTGCCGCCACAAACAGTCGTCCAGCCCAAAAGTCAGTGGTGCTGAGGTTGAAACCCTCCTAGACATTTTGGGAAGTTGCCCTGTCAATTCCGAGGTCCCCAGGGGGAACTGGTTCCCACATGCTGTGTGACAAACCGTCCCGAAGGGTCGAGCGCTGCTGTCTGTGACTCCCCGCGTGTCTCTTGGCCAGCCAGGCAGTTCGGCTGATCTGAGCTGGGCTTGGCCAGCCTCCATGTGTCCATGGGCCGCTGTGAGTCAGCTGGGGGCCGGCTGGTTGAACTTGGCCTCAGCTGGGAGGCCTTGGCTCAGTTCTACACAGTCTCTGGTCCCCCAGCCGGCTCACACCATCACTTCTACCACGTCCCATCGACCAGAACAAGTCACATGGCTGAGCTCAAGTCAGAGAGGGATTGGCCTCACCTCAGGAAGGGAAGCTGCTCAGTCACTTTGCCAAGGGGCATGGGGGCGGGGTGGCTCGGGACAGAGCTGGGCTTGGGTGTGCAGCCCCCTGCCCTCAAGGGTCCAGTGCTGCCGGCTTTGCCCTGACTTCCCCGGTTCTGCTCACAGCCCCAGCAAGACTGAGCCACTCAAAAAAGTAGCGCTCAGCTGCCCCCCAGCCGTTTGTGCACCCTGTCACGTGATGATGAGCGTGCTCTGGCCGCCATACTAGCCTCCGACACCCTCCCCACTGAAGAATTTCACCCCAACACTCACATGTGTGCACACACTGCACCTGCTAGGTGTCCCCATGCGGTTGTCTGGACATAACCCCTCACATCCCCAGCACAAACCCACCCGCTTTCTTGAACTTCGCCTCCAGCCCATGGCATGGCCACCTGATCCCCCGAGCCAGACAAGCAGAGCTGTCCCAGACTCCCCAACCCCCTCTTGTCCCCCACATCTGGTCAGTGTCCAGACTCTGCCAGTTTTACCTCCAGAAGCTTCCTCAGACCTCCTTCCTGACGCTGCCCACACTTGGAAACTCCTCCTTTCTCGGTTGGGTATTGCCGAGACCTCTTCACTGTGTCCCCTTCCTCCCTGCCCCCCGTTAAATCACCCTTAGGAACCCACCCTGACACTATTGCTGGACAACAAGCTAAGGCTTTTCCAACCAAGAATGTCTGGGTCTCACCCTGCGTGTCACATCCTCTGTCCATGGGTGTCCCGGGGGTGCACATGTATGGGACATGAGACCAGGGATGGAATGGACATCAACTCTATTAGCTGGGTCTGCAGCAACTCCTCCCCTAGAGTGACCTCCTTTGTCTCTCCGGCTCTGAGCTCCTCAGGGCTCCCTCTGCCACTTACAGAACAAGGTCCACACCCTGCATCCCTCTGTGCCAGTTACCGGAGCTGTTTAATGAACCGCCGCAGGGGGTTCAGGGGAAGGGATCCTTTTCCCTTCCTTCTTGCTGGCTGGAATGAAGAGTTGATGGCTGGAGCTTTAGCTGTAATTTTCAACCTTGAGGAAGAAGCCCAGTGCAAAGAATGGCAGACAGACGTTTTGAAGGGGTCTGGGTCCTTGACTGAAAGGGGTGCCTCTGCCATCTGAGGTTGCCTGACTGCGTATTTCTACTGCATGGAGCAGAAGTGAAGGTTTACATTATTTCAGCATTGTTATCGGGAATATCTTTCACAGGAATATCTTAGAGCATAGATTTGCAAGTTGCCAGGGTAAAGTCTCTCTAACCAACCTTCATGCTATGAACCTGACTCAGCAGTATATGTTGCTGCATTTGCACTTGGTGATGCTGCTCCTGGGGTGGGGGATCCCCTCCATGTCCTGGATGTCCTTATCAAGCACCGAACAGAGCTACCCTAGCAGAGTGACAGTGTGGGTGCTTGTGGCCCTGAAGACATCACCTTCTGATTTGCTCTCTTCTGGGGCTTGGGACGGAGCTGAAGCTCTGCCTTCCTGGGACTTCGCCCAGGCTGCCCTGGAGACATTGAGTCCATCCTGCCAAACTTAGAATGTCACCTTGTGTGAAGGGCCCAGGACAGAGCTCGCACCGCCCAGTGGCAAGCCTTGTCTGCGTGGGCACCCGAAATCTGCTGACTGCAGTGACTTCCAGGCCCAGGCCAGCCGGCGCTGGCTCAGCTCTGCCAGGTCAGTCTCTCCGTCCATCACCTCCATCCACACGACTTCTGAGCACCTCCCTCCCATAGAGAGCCACCTGCAGGTTCGGATCTATGCCCCAGTTTGCCTGGTGGCCCTGGGAGAACACAGAAAACGTGGAAAATCACCCCTCCTGGTTCGCCCAACCTTCTCTTGGACTTAGAATCCCAGCGACCCCCTTGTCCGCTTCCCCTGCCTTCACCGACCTCCTTATTCTCTTCCATCTCCCAAGGACGGTGACACGAACGAGACCAGGCACGGACAACTGCACAGGAGATGTTCACGAGCTCTTGGAACAGCGGGTGCTGCGCTTGAACTCGGCGCGGACTCTCAACCAAACAGGCGCACAACTCCGGACACGTTTCTTCTCGGCCAAGGACTGGGGACAGAACCCTCCCTCACTGGGCCACCTCCCACCCACCACCCACCTCCCCCCGCCCCACAGAGAAGGGTCTTCGATGAACGAAAGTCCAGGCTGAAATTCGTGGTCCGAGTCTCTTTCACTTGGGCTTTGAATTCCTCAGTAACCCGTCCACCCAAACCCCAGAAAAGCAGGCCCAGTTAAGGTGGGGAAAAAAGCAGCTTTGTTTTTCCTCCAAAGTGTTGCGTTTATTTCAAAGGAAATAAATCAGCAATCTCTGTAACGAAAATCAGAAAGATGCATGGGAAACAAGAATTCCACGCCCTCCATAACCGGCTCCGGATGCCACGCCTGCCACCAGGTGCTGCGGCGGTCGGTGGCACCGAGGCCGGCGTGCACTTTGGCAGCATTCAAGGCTTTGCTGGCTCTGCCGTCCCTCAGCGCCTCCCCCCGGATGCAGCAGGGAGTCCAGCCTGGCGGGGCGCTGTTCCCGGAGCCCCAACGAGAGCGTCTTTCAGACAGTAGCTCTAAATAAAACTTGTTTGATTGTTTGAAGCTGTTGGAACATTAAGGGGCATTTTCACAGTGAAATGACTTGAAAAAGGAGATGGTGCCACCAGGGAGGCAAGTTCCCCAGTGGCTCATTTTCCGACATGCCTGTTGCTTCATCAGGTGTGCGTGTTTGCGCGGAGGTGTGCTCACCTGGCAGCCATGAGCTCTGTGGGAAACTTTACCTGTAAAGTAAGTAAAATTCTAAAACTTCAGCTCTTCGGTCGCATGGCCACATCCCAGGGCTCACGGCCACAGAGGGCACGGGCACCCCGCTGGACACCCCAGAGGTGCAGTGTGCCCGTCGCTGTGGGAAGTTCTTCGGGTTTCTGCAGCTGTCACACTGTCACACAGCTCCGTCCCAGGCTGGCTCGCGTGAAAGAGGGTCAGGAACACCTGGAGCGAATATTTTAAGTGTAAATATGGGTTGTAGGAGCCATGGGTTGGAGAGAGTCGGGCCACTGAGTCTCAGGTTTCTGCTGGGACCCAAAGTGTCCGTCAAGGTTAGAGCTACACTTGGGCTGACTCCTTCCTGGCTGTTCCGGGGGGCAGGAGGGTGGCAGTTTGTAGCTCAAGTGCTGGTGGTGTTGGGCTCCTTGGGTTCGAGTCCCAGTTCTTCCCTTTGCCAACTGGGAGAGCTTGGGGGCAGGGGCGGAATGCAGGCTCTGCGGCCTGCTTTCCTCATGTATACGAAGGGGGAATGGGTGTGGCCGCTCTGTGACAGTTAGGATGTGCCAGGCCACGCTGCCATAACAAATGACCCTCCACATCTCATTCGCTTGCAGCAAAGGATCATTTCTTGCTCTCACTCCATGCCCTTCCAGAAGGCAGTGAATTCCCTCCACTCTAATCTCACATCGGGACCCAGCCGGTGGAGCCTCAGTCTGGAATGTCACCAGCAAGACCAGAAAACCAAGGAGTCTCTTAAAGCTTTTACCAGGAAGTAAAACAGTCTCTGAGGCTCACATTTCATTGGCTGAAACATGTCACATGCCACCCCAAGTTTGACAGAGTGAGAAAGTGTCATTCTTCCCCGGGGCTGCAGGGCTTGGGGGAGCGTACCCGGACTGGGATACACTCTTTCCACCGAACCTGTGCTCTGTTTCAGGGACCCTGTGAGCTGGGAGTACACCTACGGCACTCGGTACAGGTGTTCACAGCCTGGTGCACAATTAGTGCTCAGTGAGTGCTAATTATGCAGGGTCACGGCAGGGCGCCGGCCCCACCCGCCCCCAGGTCAGTGCACCCTCCATTGCGACCCAGGGCCCCCACTGAGGGCCTTGCGTGTGCCCTTCCTGCTGCAGTAAGAAAGGAGAGGAGAAGGGGGACCAGTCCCCTTGGTGAGGCAGGCGGGTCCCCGCAGCACGGGACTCTTGCCAGCTCTACTTTGGGAGGCATGGTTTTGAACTGACCCCGAGGCCTCCTGCATGGCGGGGGGTGTCTGCCTCCCTTCCCATGGCGTGCATTCCTTTAAAAACAGACCCCCCCCCTTCCGATCTGTGAGATGACACCCAGCACAGCCCTGGGCTCACAGTGGACCAGGGCTCGTGGAACGAGTGAGTGAGTGGCTCTGCTGGGAGTCGGAACTAGCTCTCCTGAAAGAAAAACAAACAAACCAAAAAGTCTTGGTTTGTAGCCCGTGCCAATTTCTGTGGTGTAAACACTCTCTCCCCAACTGATTGTAAACCACCAAGAGACGCCCCTGAATGCGGTACTGGGGAGAGGCGTGGGTCATTGCCGGCGAGCTCTGGGAGCCGATTTGCATGCCCGTGTGTCCCCTCTGTCGCGTCCTTGTGCTCTGCCAAGGAAGAAACAGCCAGCCCATCAAACAGTAAGCCACTCTTCTTGGAACTGTTGCCACTGTCACCAAACTCTCACATTAAATGGCTGGCTGGTATCTTCCTTGAAGAAGAAGACTGGAACTAAGGGATGTAGATTGTCTTGCTGTGTGACCTCCAGCGGGTCCTTCACCCTCTCTGGGCTCCAAGTCACGAAAATGATGAGAACAGCAGAGTCTCACAGGTTCGGGCTGACCCGGGGGACGAACGCCGACCGCTGGGGGCACTGCAGGAGGTGCTCTGCGGTTCAATTCCGAGCACATGCCCAGCGCGGACGCCCCCTTCCTAAGCACACCCATCCTCGTCACCAGCCAGACTGACAAATGTGTACAGAAATCCTCCCACAGAAATTCCAAAACAGCCCAGCCAGGAGACCCAGCAGCAGGTAACCAAGAAAAACAAAGGAGGAAAACAAAAATCGCCTTATTCGGGAAAGTTCAAGTGCGGGCCAGAGCCTGTCCGTATGGTTTTAGGGTAGTGAGAGGAATGGAAAATTTTGCTCGCTTACATCTTTTTGTGAAAGCCCCCCTGCCCTGCACCCCACCCCCTGCCCCCAGCACCGCCTTGGGCTCCGGTGGCCCTGGTCCTGCTACAGCATGCGTGTGGACATCCCCGGCCACCCTCCTCAGCCTCCTCACCTCCAGATACTGCAGATGACCATTGGATTTCATCCATGGTCTCTACAGGGGCCAGGCAGGCATGCCGGCTCTCCAGCATGTGTTGGAGGCTGGTGACCTTCAGGGCAGGTGGCAAACTCCCTGCCTTGTGAGGGTGGCCTGCTTCTCCCTGGGGGCCTGTCTGTAACTTTGGGAATGGGCGGCAGGCCTCACCAGGGATGGCTGGGACCCCCCAGTCCCCAGGGACTGAATGAGCTCTCGAGAGCAGTGAGCACCCTGTAGCTTGTCTTCGAGGGGCTCTCCTGTCCAGGTCCCTTCATCCTGCCCCTCACCCATGGCCCCACACACCTGTCCCAGGGCTGGGGGCTGTCCTTCACGATCAGGCCTCCCCTGCTGCTCTCAGGGGTCCTCTGAGACCCTCTCCTCCACGCCCCCCCCCCGCACACACTGTATCCATAAACCCGGAAAATCTATCTCATTTCTCCCTCTCTCCCGCTACTACTAGAGTAGCAGGTGGATGAGGGACCGGGCCCCTAGTCCACTGTGACACCCAGTGAGGAGGAAATCTGGCTGCTCACCCACCGCTGTGGGTCACGCAGGCAGAGCTATGGTGTTTCTCAGGAAAGCGGCTCGGGATGAACCAGCAAGGGCTAGATGCGGGCCCCTGGCATCCAGCCCATGGGATCTCAGAGCGAACTTGCAAATTATCCTTCTCTGCCCGGGACACGCCCACAAACAGAAGCATCCGTCCTCAAAGCCACTGCCCGGGGCAGCGGTGACAGCCTCTGGAGGGGTCCCCCCACTTTCTCTCTGGCTCCCACAGCCCGTTCGCCCTCCCCACCCCAACCACTAGTGTCCTTCAAATGACATCAATCAGAATGAAAAGGAGGCCCGGTGGCCCCTGGGGGCACAGTGACCACAATGAGGACCCCAGCCGGGTGGAACGTGCTCTTTCCTTTTCTTTGTCCTTCCTGGCTCCTTCCTTCAGAGCACCCAGTGTGATCAGGAATTCTCTCCTTTAGTTATTTGTCTCCTGCTTCTTGCTGAGGGGGTTTCAAAACCTGGCCGTGTCTTCTTTGACACCTGTTTCCTCTTCCCTTTCCACCCCCCACACCCCCACACTCCTCTCCTCTGAATGAATGCAGGGTGACTCCGAGGGCTGGAGCTGAGGCTCTGTCCTCCCCACACCTCACACCCCCGCCTCGGGCTCTGTGCCCAGGGCAGAGCCACAGGTCCCAAGCCTTCCCAAGATGCCTTGCGCCGGCTCAGTGCTTCTCAAACCCGAGCCAGCGTCGGAACCCCGGGGGCCTGTGAGCCTGTACAGTGTGGGCTGCTCCTGAATGTCCGATCTGGCAGGCTGGGGTGGCGCCCATGAACTCGCATGTCTACCAAGTTCCCAGGAGCGGCTGCTGGGCCCATGACCGCACTTGGAGAAGCACCGGTGTGTTTGTGTGCTTTTGTTCATTATTTTAATCCTCACCCGAGGACATGTTTATTGATTTTAGAAAGAGAGGAAGGAGGGTCTGGTGGGGAGAGAGAAACATCGATGTGAGAGGAAAATATCGATCCGTTGCCCCCCCATACATGCCCCGCCTGGGGACTGAACCTGCAGCCTAGGCCTGTGCCCTGACCCGGGGTGGAACCTTCGACCCTTTTGGTGCACAGGACGGTGCTCCACCAACCCAGCCACTCGGCCAGGGCTGCTGCTGCGCTCCATCCCGTAAACACCAACGGTCTGCATTCGAGATCATTCTTCAGTGTTCTCTGCTGATTTTTTTTAGGCATTTTTTGTATGAAAGTACAGCAGCCTCAGGGGTAGACACAGAATTACTGGGGACAGTTCCTTCCCCGGCGGTGAGAATCGAGATGTCGCAGGACAGGGGCAGCCCGGTGGGGTCTGTGTCCCTGGCTTGCCCGGGGAAGTGCCAGCCACAGCCCCACCTCCTCAGTGGGTGATGCCCCATCGGGCAGCCCGATGTGGCCTCCTCTTACAGGGGGTCGTTGGCAGCACGGTGATGGTGCCCACCCTCACGAAGCTCCACCAACGTGGGGGCCTGGCACAGGCCCAGTTCGAGGCACTGCCGTGTGGAGGAACATAATCTCCTTGCGAAGTGGACAGATCACGGGTCACCGTGCTGTCCAGGGGAGCTTGGCGCACTGCCAGCCCGGGGAATGAGCGGATCTTTAATTGAGAGCAGTCTCTGTGCTGCTGTGCCAGCCCGCCGTTCTCTTTTAGAAGGGTCACATCACTCCGTGGGGACACTGGCGCCCCCCAGAGGAGTGAGGCAGGCACGACGGGGCTTGTGTCAACCTGCCGACAGCAGCAAGTGCCAGGGGAGTGGGCTCTTCCAGGAGACATGTTTGCTTTCACTTCTAACCCAAAGCTGGTTGTAGGAGATGAGATTTGGGCCCTAGCCAGTAGCTCAGTTGGTTAGAGCATCATCTCGATACACCCAGGTTGCAGGTTCAATCCCCAGTCAGGGCACCTACAAGAACCATCCAATGAATGTGTAAATGAGCAGAACGACAGGTCAACATTTCTCCCTCTCTTTCTTTCTCTCTCTCTAAAATAAATCCATACACTTTTTAAAAATGGAATTTATTTTTTGTTTTGCTTTACATATGTTCAAATTTATGCCTTAAGTCTCAGGGAGCCTAACACCGCGGACCAGAGTGCTCACAGCAAGGCTCTATAACAGCCAGGAGCACGGGCATCTTCCAGAGACCCGGTGACCGGTGAACGTACAATGTCGGGCGAGGCAGCGAGTGCGCGTGCCATGCGGCTCCGTTTACACCAAGTTGAGAAGCCAGCGGTTGACCCTGCCAGGTCAGGAGTCTGGCACTGGTTGCTCTGGGTGAATGTTGAACTGGGACGGGCCCCCGGAGGGGACCCAGGGAAGGTGCGGGTCTTTCACCTGGCTGCCACCAGGGGCGCTCACTCCAAAAATTCAGCCAGCTGTACGTGTTGGGTGTGTGCACGTCTCTGTGTGCGCTCTGCCTCTGTACCTGCTTAAATAAATTAGTGTAAAGAGAGACATAGAGCTTCGTGGGGGCCCTGGGCTGCCCTGCGCCTTGATGCGGGCGATGTCCTTTCTGTCTGCTCTCGGTTACGGATGGGATGGCAGGTCATCGGTTTTGCCTTGGGCCTCGGGGGAAAGGTGGCTTTGTTTCCGTGCAAAACCTGGCATCAGATCTGCTGAGCACTGGCACGATGGACAGGCCGGAGAGGAGCCTGTGTCTCTCCTGTGGCTGGGGTGTCCCGGGATTGGACATTGGTGATGGTCGGCTGCCCGGAGTGAGCTGGCTTGCCCTGAAAGTTGCCTTGTGGCTGTGGTCACATCCTAGCAGGAACCCCAGGCTGCTCCCCTGCCCCCTGCCCCAGCCCAGGGTGGCCAGCTCCAAAGTCCGGGACAAAGACGTTTTTTAGGAGAACGACTAAGAACCATTTTGGCAGCTTCTCCGGATCTGCTGCAGCCTGTAACTGACCTCAGGATCCAGCTGGAAGGTATCCGCAGCCCATGAAATTGACACGAGGCATCAGGTTACCAGTGCTACTCTTGGACCGAAGTTCTGTTTCGGGGACACCTGAGACCCTGGTAGACCATCTACCAGCCCCATGTGTTCCTCCAGCTAGTGCGGGGAGCACACGGCAGGGTGTCACCTGGATGGCGAACAGGGCCAGGGGGTTATGGGGGCATACACATTAGCCCAAGAAGATGTTTTGTGGGGCTGGCCATGTTTGAGGTGTGAGGGAGCGCCCTGTGATCCGGAGCCGGGGACAGAGTCAGCATGGTCTGTTTGAGCTCAGGTCCAAAGGGCAAATGGAAGTCACCAGGTGTGGAAGGAAAGAAAAATCACCCCTGGAAGAGAGAGGGGCATGTGCAAAGGCCCTGGGGCGGAAGCAAGCAGGAGAGAAGGCTGGGTGGCCGGGGCCCAGAGGGTAACCAGAGTGCGAACAGATGGGCGGGATCCAGCCCCCGCAGGGCCTCGCAGCATGCTGAAGGCATTTGCTTCCCCCGAAAGTCAGCAGGAAATTATCCAGAGATGTTAGCACAGGAGCGGCGTCGACAGGATCTGATCTGCGTGTGGAGAGATCGTGCTGCTGAAACCCCCACTCCCTACAACACTGCCCAGGGCGGAGGGAAGATGGACACGGAAGCCCACGATCCAGGGGAGGGAAGGGATACGTGCTGTGTGAGGGGACAAGTGGCCGGGCCAGTGACGTCTCCGGAGAGCGGTGCCCACCGGAAATCGCACGGGAGCCGCAGCGCACACATGTTCCTTTCACATTTCCCAGTAGCCACATTTTTTTAAAGCAAAAAGAAACAGGTGAAATTAATTTTAATACATATTTTATTGAACCCAATATATTTAACGCATTTTCACTTCAGCATGTCATCGACATAGAACGTGATTCATGAGACATTTCACGTTTTCTGGCATTGCAGCATTGCAATCGGTGTGCACTTTACCTGTCCTGCCCATCCCAACTTGGACCAGCCATATTCCAAGCGCTCAGTCACCACAGGAGGCCAGTGGCTGCCGGCTCACACCGCGTGGGTCAGAAGGAAGGGCACCAGATACCGAGTCTTTCAGGCAGGGACCGGGGCAAAGGTAGGAAAGGTGCTCCCACCATGTGGCGCAGAGCAAATCCGAAGCGAGGGAGCACACAGCAGGCCGTCCTGCGCAGGTGTGTCCACAGCAGTGTGGCTTGTAACAACGGAGTGAGGACCAGCCTAACTGTCCATCCGCAGAGGAAGGGAGCGCCTGTGTGACAGATTATCGCCACGAAAGGCCGGGCAGCCCGCCCCCCCCAGCACAGCTACGCTGGAGAAGGCGGAGAGTAACAAGTGCCCGCGAGGAGGTGCAGAAGCGAGAGTGCTGCGCGCCGCTGGCGGGGACTTGAGTGGTGCTGCCGCCGTGGAATTCAGCCCGCGGTGCCAGTGGGTTAAACATGGAGGTGCTGCCTGACCCAGCCATCCTGCTCCCGGGAGGGTGCCCAGGGGGAAAGAAAGCAGGGGTTCTAGCAGAAAGCACGCATGCGAGTGGTCTTAGCAGCCGTGTTTGCAACAGACCGAGGTGGGGACGCCCCAAACACCCATGGACAGAGGAAGGACAAACAGACCGTGGTCCGTCCACAAGGGGGACTGTGGCTCGGCCATGGAAAGGGACGGAGCTCTGGCACTTTTCACGTCCCGACGTGGAGAACGTGAAAACACGATGCCACGTGAGAGATGTCAGATGCAGAAGGCCACGTGGTGTGCGACTCCATGTCTAGGAAATGTCCCAAATAGGCACATCCATTGGGATGGGAAGCAGACTGGTGTTGGCCAGGGGCAGGGGGAAGGGAGGAGTGGGATGTGACTGCTTCATGGGGTGAGGGGAATGTTCTAGAACTAGATAGCAGTGGGTGACAGTGCCTGACAGCAGGGTCAGGCCAGGTGGCACCGCTCCTTTGTGTCACTCTGCTTGTGATCCATGGACTCAAGGCTGCAGGGGGCCCAGGATGGGAAGACCACTGTCCCAGCCAAGTAAGATGATGCCGGTGGGAGCTGCAGCAGCCCGCTAGGCCTGGCAGCCACCTGGAGGCGGGGCCAGCCTCAGGCCTGGGAGCTGAGGCTGCAGGACTGAGTGACAGGGGAGTGACGGACCTCCAGGGGTGGGTGGGGGGCGCATCCCTCACAGGGTGTTGCTTGTCGGAGTCTGTCTGGGAAGCACCGGAGCGCACAGGGCGTGCAGACACATTGCTCGTACTGACTTGGGAGGCAGGCCGCGGCAGGAGCCGTCCAACCTCAGCGCGCTGGGTTTCCAGGTAACAACGGGCTCTGTATCCTCCCCGCAGCTCTGAGCCCCATGCCCTCAGCCAGCTGCTACCTCCCACAGCCATGTGACACTGAGACAGGAGTCCACAGCCATGTGACACCTTGGCTGGGGCCCCACGTACCCCTCTCAGAGCCGCTCTGTTCCAGGGCCGGATGCCTCCTCTGGGAGAGCTGAGGGTGCCCAGTGTCCCCTCCCTGGTGGGTGGCGCTGTGGCCCCAATTCTTCATCTCTCTTTGCAGCCACACCCTGTGCTTGGTAATCAGGGTGCACGATGGCTAAGAACAGCGTTCCAATAACGGGTGCCATCAGCACCAGACCTCCAGATGCACAGGAGTGAGGTTGGACTCCTGTCTCACAGCACGTGTGGGAGTCAAATCAACACGGATTAAGGGCTCACACACAAGACGTGACACCAGAAAAACCCTGAGCCAAGGGTGTGGCTGCACAGGCTATTTCAGGGGGTGAGCCCAGGGAAAAGCCGAGGGTGGCAGGGACAGTGAGGCAGGGAGGGAAGGGGCAGGGCGGGCTGTGTTTGAGGCAGGTGACTGCTCAGTAACCTGTTGAGGAGCCTGGAAGACAGGAGGGTCCATGCCTTAGAGCCGCCCCGGGTGGCACGCCTGCTCCGCAGCCCTGAGGAGGGTATGGGCTCTGGGGCACATCCAGGCCTGGGACTCCCAGAGCATCGGTGCCACCCCTCTGGTCCCTGTGGGACGACAGTGAGAAATTGGGGAGCCCGCTGGGCTCACTGTTCTCCAGGCCCCATCACATCTTCGGCCTCCCTTCCATGAGCCCCTGAGCCCCGCGAGAGCTGCCCAGGCTGCTGGTGGCCTGGCTTCTAGGCCCAGCGCCCATGAGGCACTGTTTGTTCCCAGAATCACACATCTGACTCACGAACAGTGATTGTGGCCGGTCGTCTCGAGCTCACACCCCTGGCCCTCGGCTGGCCAGGCCTGGGTGGCTTGCAGCTCCGGTTTACAACCTCTGATGGGACGGAGCTTGAGCGCCGGGCTGCCTGCCGTGCCCACGCCCCTGGGACCAGCTGGCTGCCCATGGCCCAGACTTTATGGCCCCTGCTGCTTGGTGACCACCTCCCACACGGCACCCTGAGGGGCCTGAAAGTGAGCACTGACCTCAGGGCACTGGCCAGGCAGGGCAGGGCTGGGTCACGGTCATCCAGAAGCCCGGGTGGGCCGGCGTCCTGGGTTGGCCTGCAAGCCCGGCTCTGCCAGCGGGGCTTGGAGCCCAGCCCAGGGGGAGGGTTTATTTGCCTTCTTTCCATGGGCTCAGGGAGGGCAGAGCCTGCCCGGCCACCCTGCCCCAGGGAAGGCCTGAAACCTTGACGTCTACGTGGTCTGGACAACGCCTTCCGCACACGCATGGGGCTCTTGTGGTCAGAGTGCAGCCACCGCAATAGACAAACCAGGGTCCCTCAGCACAGGCGCTGCCGGACCCTCACTGACTCCAGGCGGAAAACTGAAGGCACTTCAATGAGACAAGCCACGTCAAAAAAGGTTACTTCTTCAATTCTCTTTAATCCAACTGATCCTTACCAGGAAAGAGAAATCATAGTGCTAATGAGTCATTAACCCCCCAGAGGACTTCCTAATTTCCTCCCATCCCCTCTTTTATTTTAACAAGAAAGAGCGGACCTCAGGCTGCAAATTTCCCAAGTGCATCCTCTTTATTACAATTTAATGACCTTGTTTCCCCGTCAATCACGTTTAGTTTTGCAGTTTATACATGCACAGGTTTCCACTTACGGGATTCATATGACCTTTTCTTTTAATTTATTGTAAATTTGTTTCTTTGCAGCAAGTCCTCAACATGTTTTGTGAATAATAGTGTGGGTGGGGGTCTGCACGCTCCAGCCTTGGGCGCAATGCAGTCTGTCGCCTGGCTTCCGTCAGTAAGGGCCTGTTGGCACTTGGCCATGCCCACTGCTGACACATCCTGTTAGTCTGGCCAGTTTAACAGCCCTGGACCGGTTCCAGCAGAGATGGTCCGCCCACAAAGCCGGAAATACGGACACTCCGGCCCTTTACAGGGAACGTTTACTGATCCCTGGTATAGGCCGCACACTGATACAGCAAAAATATGGAAGGCGATAAGCAAACGGCTAAAGTTTGGAAAGTATTGCAAAACCAGACACATGAGTTCAATTGGCAGGACCTTTGGTAATCATAGAAAAATGCCAACCTTCCACTGTGGCCGCTGTTTGTCTGATGGCCTTATCACCCCAAGATATTGCCAGGGGGGCCGAGGGAGCAGGAATCGATGTCGTGTGCTCCTTCCCGGTTCTGGGTGGGCTGTGGTTGGAGGAGTCGGCTGGGAACGGGGACAGAGGTGTGAGTGTCCGCTTCCTCCCTCTCTTTCTCTGCCTGGTCAGACTTCGGTTCTCTCTCCTAACTCAGGCTCCAGGCCTACGCCTAGCTTCCCAGGTCGTCCCTGGCAGCTCAGAGCAACCCTCTTTTTCTGCTTAGTTACTCAATTACTGTGTCTGCCATCAATTTAAGAAGCATTTACTGAGCTGAATTCTGAGTCGGGGATAAGAAAACGAAAGACACCACCTGTTCTCAGGACACCTTACATCTTGTGGGACTCACCACCACCACCATCACCACCATTACCACCATCACCACAATCACCACCACCACCACCACCACCATCACCACCATCCTCACATCCTCATCACCACCACCACCACCACCATCACCACACCACCATCACCACCATCACCATCACCACCACCATCCTCATCACCACCATCACCACCACCACCATCATCACCATCACCACCACCATCCTCGTCACCATACCACCATCACCACACCACCATCACCACCATCACCATCACCACCACCATCCTCATCACCATCATCACCATCACCACCACCATCACCACCATCACCACCACCACCACCAGCATCCCCCATCATATAAAGGAGCCAACTTTAGATTGCCTAAATGCTTGAAGTTCCCCCAGGGTGTCATGGGGCAGATCTGGAGAGAGAGATGCTCGCAAACACTAGCAAACCCCTAACTGGCCATGGCACCAACCCCCTTGGGTAACATCCACAAGGAAGGAAACAGACAGCTTGGGGTGACCCCTGTCATGAAGACAAATCTTCTGTGGCTTTTGCTCAAATCCCCAGGAAGAGCACTGGCAGCTAAGGAAGTTGCATGTTACATCTGAGTGGCTTGAGAATGGGTTTTCTTTTCCCCGTGGATATATTTGCTTACTCTGACTGCAGCACTGAGAGAGACCCAGGATTCAGTGAGTGCTTCCCTGGCGGGCACCAGGAATAGACATGTGACCCAGGCCCAGAGGGCTCTCATCGCCCAGATGCCACGACAAACACACTCGTGGCCATTGCCATGGAGCTGGTGGCTGGTGGCTCAAGTGCCAAAGGAGGGGACAGGAGAAGAAATGAGAGGTCAACACGGACCATACCCCTCCTCATCTACCTCTGTCCCGAAGGTGCTGTGCGATAACTGCCTGGTGTCTCTCCTGCAGCCTGAGGGCCACAGATGGCATCGAGGCCCCTGGAGTTGTGGCCATGAGGCCCACGTTGGCAGCAATTGAGAAAAACAAGGGCGAGGCGCGCCCTGGGCAAGTGTCCATCTCAGGAGCGGCGGCCCCTGGCTTCAGCCAGCCATGCTGGCAAAGCCGTATCTGGGTGAGAGGTACAAGGCAAGGAAGAAGGGTGAGGAGGAAAGCACCACGCTTGGAAGTGTTAGAGACGGGGAGGCCGGGCTGGAGCAGAAGACAGAAACCAGACAGGGACAGGAGGCGCGCTGCCATTGTCCTCTGTGGTGGCCCCTGGCCACTCATGGCCAGTGAGTGCTCGAAATGGGGCTGGTTCCCCCAACGAACTGAGTCTCAGTTTAATTGTAACACATTTCAACGTAAAAACCGATACTTGATGCAGTTATTAGGAAACTTTCGCAGCATGTTCGGGACAACTTTGGTGGGTGAACCCAGCCTCCTCCCTGTGTATTTTATAAGATGTACCGTTGTGTTTCCAACTGCAAAATTGACAACATTTGCAAATTTCCAATGAAAATGTAACGTCCAAATGGACTCATATGTTAGTATAAAACACATATCAGATTTCAAGGACTTAGTACCAAAAAAAAAGGTCTAAATAATAGGTTTTTAAATAGCAGTTGTATGTTGAGATCATATTTTTAGATACATTGGATTAGATAGCATATAATTTTAATTTTTTTAAGAGGGAGAAACTGTGTTCTGTTTATTTCCAAGCGCCATTTGCTCTGTATGCGAGTCCTTCCAAAGACCGCAAACCATGTAGAATTAGCTTCACCTGCTTCTCTCTCCTTTTTCGAGGTAGTTACAGAAAATGTAAACCTACCCAGCAGGTCAACGCACTTTCTAGTGGGCGAGGCTGCAGCGGTTCCCGCCGAGCCCAGGGTGCCTGCCGGCGCTGGTCGTTGGCTCTGGTGCCGACCAGGCGTCAGGAGATGTTTGCCGCCGGGCCACTCCTCGCCCAGAGAGGAAGGACGGTGCAAATAGGAGCATGAATCATAAGTTAGAAATCTTGCAGCTCCCAAGTGATCACCAACTCCAGAATCTTCCGCAGAGTCTCCATTCCCCTGAGGAATCTGTGGGGAATCCAAACTTGGGTCACCCAAAGCATCGGACCAGACCAAGTCCGAATTCTCGAGACCCCCAAAGCCCTGACTACGCTGGCCCCTGTGGACCACAGGGAGATTTTGACATTCAAGATACACAGTGGTGCAACTTCTGTAAATCTAAAATTAGTTCCAATTAAAGAGTTCTTTAAAAAAATACATCACAAGGCTTGCACCTGAAACCAGCCAGAAGAGTCTCATTTTATGCCCTCAACATATCATGTAGTACTTTTCAAAGAAGTCCTTTTCTTGCCCTGGGCTCACCCATGTGGCAGCTCCCGGCCCTGCGTGGCTCTGGAGCCCCTGAACTGGGGTGGAACCGGTGTGTCCTCACTGTAGAGCACATGCTGGATGTCAACGGTGCCATGAGAGGGACAGCAGGGAGTGACCCGTGTGTGTCAGTCACGTGCTGGAATGACAGCATTTTCAACAGGGTGTGTAAGTGGTTGGAGTTTGATTTCGCCTGATTCTGTGACCCTCGCAAATGGGGATCCTGCCTGTTTCCGCTGGGCAGGGCTGACTGAGAGCCGGCAGCCTCTGCCCCGAGGGCGTGATGGACACAGGAGGTCCTGCTCCCATCCGCCCAGGGCGGCCACAGCCAGCTCCATGAAGCTACGCTGGCCTCGCTTTCCTCCTCTGGAAAGTGGGTACCCTAGTGGGGCCCTGTTCCGGGAGCTGTCACAAGGACTTAATGAGAGGTGTCTCATGTCTTCCCTGTCACAAGTTTTCAGTAAATAAGTAAAATGTGACTTTCTGTCTCTAAGCCCCTCCCTGCACCTGCTCCTGGGTCCCACTCCTTTTTTTTTCCTGCAGGTCCTACTTTCTCTCTCGTCTCTCGTCCGTAGCACCGTGGCCCCTGTCCCCAAAACCTTCCCATCCCCCAAGATGCTTGGCGGCCCCCAATGCTAAAAAAAAAATGCCTTCACTTGAACTTGTCGTACCACTTACTGTCCCATTTCCCCCTCACGTGATTGGCCCAAATTTCATTCCTCTACCCTTTGGAAGACCATTTCTTAGAGCAGTTTTAGGTTTGCAGCGGAACTCAGAGGAAGGTAGAGAGGTGTCCTGTGTCCCCCAGCCCCCCATGTGCACAGCCCCCCACTGTCAGCGTCCCCACCAGGTGGCACATGTGGCACAACCGAGGAGCCCACACGCACACGTCATGGTCACGCAGAGCCCACAGCAGCACGGGGCTGACTGCTGGTCTGCGCACCCTGTGGGCTGGACAGACAGCTAAGGATGGGGGCTCATCACCACGGACTCATCCAGAGGATGCTCACCACCCCAAACCCCTTCTGTGCCCTGCCGGTCCCTCCCTCCTCACCCCCTCCCAGCAGCACCTGCAGCCCCCTGATCTTTTCACCGGCTCCTCAGTTCACCCTTTCCGGAAGGTCACATGGCTGGAACCCTACAGCTCTCGGCCTTTCCGGGTTGGTTCTTCCACTGAGTGATGTGCGTTTATGGTCCCTCACGCACCTCACGACCCAGTGGCTCATTGCCCTCTATCGCTGAGTGATAAACGTTCCTCGGTCTACAGGGGCCGTGGCGTATTTATCCACCCTCTGCTGAAGTCCGTCTCGTTGCTCCCAGTTTGGGTGACAGTGAACAAAGCTGCCGTGAACACCTGTGCGCAGGCCTGGGCATGGACGTAAGTTTTCAGCTCCTTGGGGTAAACACTCAGGGGTGTGGTTGTTGGGCCCTAGGGAAGCTTCCCTGCTTTTGATTTATCTGCCCCTCTCAGGACCCCGGCAAACCCTGTGTCTGCCCACACCCCTGGGCCAAAACCATCTTAAAACTTTGCCAGTGACTTCCATCGTGGCACGCCTCTTACCCAAACTTTATCCTTCTCGCCCCTTTAAGGACAAAACCCACAGATTCAGGAATGCTTTTTTTCAGAGTGAGTTTCACTACTGCAGACAGGCTCTGCCCCCGCTGGTGTCTGAGACACTGACATTTCCTGGGGGGGCGGGGGAGGGGGGACCTAGGCTCCATCCTTGATCTCTAAGCTCTGTTGTTGGCATTTGGCGTGGCGGCTGTCCTTATCGGCACGGAGGCCGGTGGTGCCCTGAGGGGGCAGAGGCCCCCCTGGCACTCCTCCAGCCCACGGTCACCAGAGAGTAACGCCAGGGTCTCCGGTCCAATCATTTCTTCCTGCCACATGTGCTTAGCAGTAAACAGCTCTCCAGGACCCAAATAAAAAGGTCTTTATGGAGAGAACAAACACAAGTAAATGCCAGAACCCAATTTAAATGAATAAATAAACCCCGTTCCAAAGGCTGCAGGCCACAAGATTGGGGGGAGACCAGCCAAGAGGGCTGGTTTCCGAATTCGAGGGAGAAAGCGAGATCCCAGGCCCTGTCAGCAAACCCCCACCTCCAAACCTGGGGGCCCAGACCTGAGGGCCCCACCTTCCCAAGGGGCAAGCAGATAAGCACCCTGACCCCGAGAGCAGCCTCCCCAGACTCGCATTCAGAAACTGCAGCATGTAGGCCCGGGGGTGTGGGCATCTCGGGGTCTGCTGTGGGGCTGGGGCCCGGGAGCTGACGCTGTGCCCGGGGTGGGCTTGTCATGTCCTCTCAGCCACGCTGGCTCACATGTCCCCTGCCGGCCTTGGGGACTCGGCCACTCCCTCTAGGGGCCTCCGTCACCCCATCCCTCAGCAAGCCCCGCCAGCTGACCCCTTCTCCAATGGTCTTTGCTGTACTCCCTGGTTTCACGTCATGCCTGAGGCTCAGGTGAGGCCTCTGCTCCCACCCACGTCTGCTGTCTCTGGCAGTGGCAACACATGGACTTCTTCCCACTCTCTGCCAAGACATCAGCCCTGTCCCAGCCTCCTTGGCCTCAGGGCCCTGCGCTGTCTGCCCTCTCTCTCCGGGTCTCTTGGCTTCGGCTCCACCCTGGCTGGCCAACTCCCTCTCTGCTCCTGGTCCGAAATCCCGAGAATGAGGGCCCAGAACCTCACATGGGGAGAAGCTCAGACTTCGCCCTGCGCAGGAGCCATGGGTGTGCGGTCCTGGCCAGGAGGCGTGAGTGCAGCAGGCACCTTAGCTGGATAGGTGGGTCTGGTTTTTCCCCCTTGGGTCTTGCCTGGTGTATCCCCCCATCCACTCCATCAACATCTGTTAGGCTTTCTGTGCTGGGTTGGGAAACACGAGAGAATTGTGCGCCCTCCTTGCCTTGAAGGAACTCCCAGTCCAGATAGAGGAACAGAGCCACAGCAAAATACAGTGCCCCCACCAGACTACATTTCCCAGCATGCTTTGCCTCTAGGTGGGGTCATGTGACTGGTTCTAGCCAATGGACCATGGGCAAGAATGATGTGGCCACTTCCAGGCCTGGCCCCTAAAAGCCCCTGAGAGATGCTGCAAGCTTTTTCCCAGCTGCACGTTTGAGACTCAGGGGGCGGGTGCTGGGATGGAGCCATGACAGGGAAGGAACCTGGGTCCCCAGATCACCGTAGCAGAGACTTCACTGTGCCAGCAGGCACGGGGGCGGGGGGATGCCCTTTCACAACCTTAAGGCATTTAGACTTTAAGGTCATTATTAGGCGGGGTGGGAGTCCTCTATTGAGTGCAGCAGCTGCGGTTGGCCGACGAGAGACACCGCAATCAGTGGGCAGAGACAGGGTGACAGGGAGGACCCAACTCCAGCAGCCTTCAGCCGTAGGTAATACTTACTTGGCAATGAACTAGACACAGGACATGGCAGAGAGGGAGCCGTGTCTTCTGTGGGGGCAGGTAAACCGAATGCAGGTGAAGGAAGCGACTCAAGGAGGGAGGTGGCACGCCTCAGTCCCATGGGGTGAGCCCATGGGGACCCGGGTGGAGCTGCCTTGGGTGGGGTCCCGGGCTTGGGCGAGAGGCTTGCACCAACGCCACGGACAGGGGTGTCCTGAGACGCGAGCACACGCAGTGGTTCAGAACGGCTCTGTCTCTCACGGCGGGGATCGGCGGGCATCGGCGGGCACCAGTGTTCTCCCTTCGCCTGGTCAAAAAAAAAAAAAAAAAAAAATTACAAGGAATACCGGGGACAAAAAAAGTTCACCTACATCTTTCTTTACTCTCTAGAACACAGATGGCAAACATAAGGCCTGCGGGCCGAATCCAGCCCTCCACCTGGTTTTATCTGGCTCGGCAGCAGTGCTGAGCTCCTTGCCCCTAGTTAAGGAGTAGTTACATTTATTCAGTCCTAAAGTTACACTGGGCCCTTTGAGGGCAACCGTGAGGCTGATGTGGCCCCCGGTTGAAATGAGTTTGACAGCCCTCCTCTAGAAGGTTAGATTGTTCACAGTTGAAGTTGATCTTTGGTAAAACAAAGACAAAAAAATTTTTTTTTGTTTTACCAACTAGAAAAATGTGAGTTAAAAATGAATGTTCTCAGCTGAAACAAAATTTTAAAGAGAGAGAAAGCCTAGAACGGCCCCCCGACTCCTCCAACGGCCCGCTGAGGGCTCCTTTCTAGGCGAGAAGGCGGAGCAGACCCTCACCCCACCCGGCAGGTTGCTGCTGGCTCCCGTCCTGCAGGAACAATGTGGCATTTTCTGCGGGAAATGAGGCGTCTTTGCCACTTGGGCCCATCTGTCACGCCTCCAGCTTTGATCGAAAGTCTGGCTTTCGGTGGCGGTGGGGGCTGTGGCCGCCAGCTCGGGGGTGGGGCGCCCCGGAGAATGAAGGCTGTGTCTCTGCCCAGCACACGGAGCCCTTGTGCTGGAGCCTTGCGGCCAAACGGAAAGGCAGGTCCCCAGCCTGGGGGCCCGCGCGGGGCTGGCCAGCCGGCCCAGCTCTGGGCTCCCTGAAGCCCTTGGGCTGTTTCGAAAATACTGGGGGATGGGTCAAAACCCAAAGTCAGTTTTCCAAGTGATGTCTTTCCCCCTCGAGTTAACCCTGTGTGTTGCCCTGTGGAAATTTAACCTTCACGTGGGCATGGGTGTGTAAGTGTGTGTGAGGATGTGTATGTGTGTGTGAGTGCACATGCGTGCGATAAGGGAATAGCAGAGAAAGGGAGCTGGAGCTGAATGTCGAGTACAGAAGAACTGTAAGCAGTAAACTCAGCTGCATTCCTGTCACCCTCGGCCATGCAAGAATAAGTTGGAAACACTTTTTAGGGTTGACACTGTGTCATTTACAGCAAAAAGGAGCTGTGTGGGATGAACTGTGTTCCCCCAAAACTCCAGGGCTGAAGCCCCAATCCCCAGCAGTTCAGAATGCAACCCGATTTGGAGACAGGGCCGTTGTGGGTGTCATTAGCTAAGGAAGGTGTGGCTGCACCAGTGCGGGGCGGCCTGATCCTGCGTGACTGGTGCCCTTGAAAAGGGGGACTTGGTCCCAGACTCACAAAGGGTGGAGCTTACTAAGATGCACTCAGCCGGCCCTTCCACTGGGTGGACATAGTCGGGAACCTTCTGCCTGTCATGGAACTTGCTAGCTGTCGGCAGGCCAACGGTCCCTGCCCTCCAGGACAGAAAACAAACGAACCAGCAGATTGTGCATGAATGTGAATGAACTTACCAAGTTAACATTAAATCAAAGCAGTGAGTTGTATAGCACAGGTGGTTAGAGCATCATCCCAATAGGCCAAGGTTGCGGGTTCGATCCCTGGTCAGGGCACATGCAAGAATCAACCAACAAATGCAGAGATGAGTGGAACAACAGACCTCTCTCTCTCTCTTCCCCCATCTTCTCTCTAAAATCAATTAAAAAATTAATTAAAAAATTTTTAAAGCAGCAACTTGTAGAATAGATACAGTAAGATATATACGTGCAGCTTAAAAACATATAATGCATAATGTTCAGTGATATGTTCGGATGCATGTAGAAATGTCAAATGAAATGTGTAGGAACAATTGACCCAAACGCAGGGTAGCCGTCCACCCTGGTGGACAACCAGGACTTTGGGGGGCGATGTTTTTTTTCTTGATCCAGCAGTGGGTGCATGGCTTGTTCTATTAGTCTTGAAATCTGTCCTATCATCTGTCGTTTCCATTTCAAAAAGACAGTCGGAGGACAGAGAACAGGGCTGAACCTGTTAGACACACCTCTACAGCCTCCATCTCCAGGGGCACATGGCCTTCTCCAGACGGCTACCCTTAGGGCGGGGCCACCCCGGGACCTCGTGTGGGCTGGACCACACTTGCAAAGCCCTGATTTCCAAACAAGGCTACACTCACAGGTCCCTGGGTTAGGACCCCAGCATGTCGTTTCGAGGGGGACACAGTTCACCACATCACCAGGCCCTTATTTGCCAGTTACTTGGCCCTGCATGTGAGTGCGCACAGGTGAGTGTGTGCACATGTGAGTGTGCACACGTGTGTCTCTTCAGCTTCTGGTCCTGAGTGTGCCACCATCGCATGGGTTGCACTGGTCAAGTGCCCCGGCCTCTAGCGGACTCGCCCCGGCAGTGGGACAGCGCACAATCACAGGTCCCGGGTTAGAGTCTCCTCCCTGGCCGCCAGCATGCCGGGCCACCAGCGTGGTTTCTCCTGGTCAGAGAGCCATGGCTCTGAAGTTCTCTGGCTCATTCCTGTCCCAGAAGACACCAAGCCCACACTTGGGGCAGCGGCTGGGGGTGCCGGTCTGTAGGCAGGGCTCAGAAAGTGTCTTTGGAAGACTCCAAAGGTCTCCCTTTTCCCACCAGCCCCACAAAAGGGGGATTCAGAGCTCCGGTGGTGAGCAGACAGGTGGAGCAGGCGATGGGCCGGTCTGTCTGCCAGGAGCAGAATGGGCCGATTCATGCCCAGGCCCCGCGAGCTGGCCAGGGTGCACAGACGTGAGGCTGGCTCTGTGGGGGCCCCATGAGCAGGTGCTAGGAGACCAGCTCCCAGGACCTCCAGGGCACGGCCCCCCACGGGAGGAGAGGACCCAGCCCAGGGCTCTGCACAGAGCAGCAGGCAGAGGTCCAGGACTTAGAGCCTGGGGCGGGGGCTTCACAGCCTGGACGTGTGCGCTCTGTGTGTAAAAATGGTGCCCACCTGCTGCCTGGAGTCACCCAAGGGTGGAGGCTGCAGCGGCCTGCCCAGCCCCCTGAGAAGGCATGTCCCTGGTATCCTTAGGTGTGTCCCCATGGGACAAACCCTGTGGGAGAAACTGTGAGTCAGCGCTTTCCACCTCGTGCAACCTCACGTGAACTTTCCGTGACCCAGGGGCAGGGACAGGAAGGGGATGCCCTGGTATCAGCACCTGCAGGGAGGCCACATCTGTTTGCGTTCAGAGACCCCATGCTGGGGTGGGGCCTGGGGTGTCCCCTGCCATAAGCTACCTCCTGCTCAAGAAAATGTCCTAGGGTCCCCTTTCCCGCCTGTCACTTAGCCTCTGTTGGCTTGTTGCCCCAGGGCATCTGTGTCCCCCCTCCGGTGGGGCTGCTGAGTGGGGGGATTTCCAGAACCAGGAAGCCGGAGAAGCCTGAGCCCACGTCAGGGTTTGCAACTGTCCCGGGGTCTCCAGGCAGCTGGGGCCCATATATGAGGGGTCCACAGGACTGGGCTCCAGGCCAGATGAGGACTGAGAATGGCCATGGAGGGGTACCCCACCCCCGAGCTCCTGCTAAGCTCCCCTCACTCGGGCTGCAGAGATATCAGAGTTCACCCTAACTCAAATTAAAAAGGACCCTCTGGAAGGCATGCCCAGCAGCTCCTCACCATCCAGCCTGGAGCCAGGCATACAGAAGGATGGCGGTCAGAGTGGCAGCTGCCGTGGAACCAACTTTGAACTTGAACTGTTTTGAAATCCAGCTCATAAATCTCCAGCTCAGCCTGGGGAACTCACCTTCAGGTCTGGGCGTGGAGTCTGCAGGAGAGGCCTGGGGTCCCAGCACAATGTGGCCTTCACAGGGCCAGGGCGTGCACGTGAGCACGTGAGCAAGTGTGTGTCAGCCTGGGGCCAGAGCACCGCAGACTGTGCCAATGCCAGGGCACTGCCAACATCTGGAAAGTGTCGGGTTTAATGCCCGAAGCCACGGGCCTGGGTCAGCTTGGAGGACGTGTTTGCTCACAGCCGCAGCTGTGCAAACTCCCGCCCGAGGGCTCTGCTGGGCCCCGACCAGCCCCTCCAAAGACAGTGGCCCCTTTGTCAGAGTCCATTCCAGCCCCCAGTTCAGAGTCACCAGCCTGCCGCGGGCCCCGCCCCAAACAGCTGCCACAGCATCTGTCTGGGCTGCATTCACTCCACCTCGAGCAGGAAAATATGGTCACTTGGGGGCACGTGCTGTGGCTCATCCGCCAGACTCCCCCTCCTCCCCAAGGACCCCCATGTTCCAGCTGATGTCCCACCACCTTGGCGTCCTTGGGTGTCCCAAACACCCCAGGGCGCATTGGATGTTCCCGGGGGAGCTGTCTCAGCTTTACCGGCTCTTGGTGGCTGTCACTTGGGAGGTCCTTCCCGTGAGGATGGAGTGCAGTTTGCATTTGGAGGGTGATGAGGATGCCACCATGGGTGCGAGCACCCGTGTCTGCGCACAGCAGGCGGGCAGACCAGAGACCCCTTGCAGCCAGCCCACGTCTGGGCCTGGGCTCAGCACAGCTGCGGGCGGAGGCCTGTGGGCGGGAAGTTTGCTTGGGAATGGGGTCCCAGCACACAGGCTGTGCTCGGCACGAGGGTCATGTTTGGGAATCACCTACAGAAAAGAAACACACACACACACACACACACACACACGCGCGCGCGCGCATCTCACAGTTTCTGCAAAGAAACAGGCAGGAGATAGGGCCGATCCTTCTGGAATGCGGTGATGCTTTTCTGATTTCTTCTTAATGGTTTTCACTGAAGGATTCAATTTAAGCCAACATTTATTGACAACCTACTAGGTGCCTGACACACTCCCAGGTGCCGGGGATGGTTGGTGAGGAAGGTACAGTTCCTTCCTCCATGCCTGTTAGCGTGGCAGACATGAAAACAAGAGAACTCATCATTTTAGGTGGAGTTATGTTCCTTGAAGACCGGAAAGCAGGGTGACAGAGGACAGAGTGACCCGGGAAGAAGGGGTAGTCAAGGAAGGCTTCCTGAGGAGGTGGCATCTGAGCAGAGCCCTGAATGGTGAGAAGAATCCATTCTGCCCTTGGTTCCAGGAACAACTCACTCTCCCCTCCTCTGTGGTAGAAGCCTAGGCACCCATCAAGAGCAACTGCTGCAAAGCCCTTTCTGGAGCCCAGGCAAGAAGGGAGGTTCTGAGAAGCTTCCAGATGTCCAGCTGGCTTCCAAGCAACATCTTGACCAGACCCTTGACACCGACAGATGCCAGGAGGCTCATGGTGGGTACACAATGCCTGTCTGAAATGGAGGTATTTTCTTTAGCTGGTTTTTTCTTTTCTTTTCCTTCTTCTTCTCCTTCTTCTTCTTCTTCTTCTTCTTCTTCTTCTTCTTCTTCTTCTTCTTCTTCTTATCTCTCAAGTTTCCTTGTCCATTAGGAAACCCTGGGAAATTATTTGCTTAACAAGCGCATTCGGCATTTCTCAAAGTCTTTTTTTTTTTTAGCCTCCTTTCCTTTTTCTCTTGTTTTTCTTCTCTTTCTTTGGATTCAGAGCAAAAACTTCCTACCCTCTGTGATATTTTCCCCATGAATAGCTAAGTAGGCTAGAAAAACAAGGGTGGGAAATGCGGTGGACGCTGGAAGGCAAGGTCAGGCCAGCCTGGGCAGCTTCCGGGGGCGCCTCGGCTCCACAGTCAGCTGGCTAGGCAGGCTCCACGGGAGATGTCCTTCTTTTGTGAGATGCCACTGCTTGAAGTCCCCCAGGTGGGAAGTGGCAGTTGCAGAGGTCTTGCTTAGCACGTCCGGGAGGGAAGAGAGACAAACGCTCTGGTCCCCTCTGACACTGGTCATAGGACACCCACCCAGCGGTCAGTGGCAGGGGCACGGGCTAGGCCCCCTCCACCTGCAGTACGGAATCCAGCCTGCAGCACAGCAGCCTGGATCTATAAGGATTAACCATGGCCCCTGGAAGTTAACCTATAGCCGTGGAAATAAATGGTGTTTAAGCCCTTGAACATTTTACCAAAAAAATCTCTGAATCATAGAGCTGCCCACCCCCCAAATCTGATGGAAAGTAAATGGAAAAAAATCATTCTTTGTCATTTGTCTGCTCTAACAATTTGAGTTACCACACTTTGGTAAATTAAGATGAAAGTGGCTTATTTGAAACTTTTATTATTTTTAAATTTATTTTTCAAGTTGACATTTCAATCAAATCTCTTTTTCCCCCTTTCATTTTAAAAATATGGGGTTTTTGACCCCACGTCAGGTGAGTTCACCTCGGGTGCCCTGGTTCTCGTACTTCCTACCTGTCCTTCCTTCCCTGTGTTTGCCTACCAGACTGAGTCACAGAGACAGTTAGTTCATGGCCCTGCCTGGTGTCCTAGAAGCTGGCCTCTGAAGACCGCTGAGTTGGGGATCTCCTTTTTCTGGAGTCTCCTGTAGGAGGGGAGAGCCCTGCTCCTTGCCTTCCTCATTTCCTTTGTATCAGTCAGGACAAGTAGCACTAGTTGCTGTAACAAACATCCCTCAACTCTCAGTGGCTGAGCAGCTATCAGCCAGCAGGCTCTTCCCAGTGTCACTCAGTGACCCAGCTCCCTCCACCCTGTGGCTCCAACCTCCTTTATACCCTTGGAGTCCTCTCTGCTCAGTCTGTGATGGAGAGGGGATGCAAGAGTTCTATGGGTCCTGCCTAGAATTTGTGCACGCCCACCCCACCCATGTGCCGGGGGTCAGAACTCAGCCACATGGCCACACCTAAGTACACAGAAGCCTGGGGAGTATAGCACAGCATTGTACCCTAGAAGAAAAGGACTTGAAAACCAGTGAGCAGTCTGGCCACACTACTTTCCCTCCTCTCTTCAGTACCACTGTCTGGTCCTGTTCCTCATGGCATGGTGTGTCTGGCTAAGCCACCAAGTTCCCACTTACAGAGTGGGTAATCCTTTCCTCTCACTAAAGCTCTGAGAGTTAGTGTACCAACTTGCCAGTCCTTGCTTTGGAAGAGCCTGGCCATCAGAAATGGTCTCTAAATTAAGTTTTTCTGCTCCAAGTGACCATTTGTGCACACGCAAAATATCTGTGCAAACTAAGCAACATACAGACAACAGAGATGATCATGAGACATGTTCTAGTTTGAGAATCCATCCATCCATCTATCGTCCACCCATCATCCATCATCCATCCATCCATCATCCATCTATTATCCATCCATCACTCATCATCCATCCATCATCCATGCATTCATCATCCACCCATCCATCCATCATCCATCCATCCATCCATCCATCATCCACCCATCCATCCATCCATCATCCATCCACCCATCATCCACCCATCCATCATCCACCCATCCATCCATCATCCATCCATCCATCATCCACCCATCCATCCATCCATCATCCATCCATCATCCATCCATCCATCATCCATCCATCAT